>VKOC01000765.1:0-36873 GCA_009364415.1 Spea multiplicata
TATACAAAATATAATATAAAATCTAAAGCAACATTGCAACATATGCAAAAAAAACCAAAAAAATATAAAAATACCTCAAAATTTGGCAGCAATTGGCGATAAAATCCCTGTTTGAAAAGTGTCACAATGACCCTAGTTGTACATCTTGACTTATCTACTGCTCATAAACATATAATTTTGGGGGGATAATCAGTATCGGTGACAACTATTGCAGTTATTAGACTACGATGCCAAATTTGAAAAAAATTACATTTCAAAAACGTGATGCATGCCTTGCAATATTTGCCCTATACCGGTCAAAATAGATAAAAATCCTGGCCATGTTGGGTGGTTTCCAAATCAGGACAAGTTAATGAATATATTTGGGATAGTTTTTTTCCCATTGGTTCAATGTGTGTACAATTTGTATGTATACAAAACTGTAAAAAAATGCGTTTTTTTCATTTTTTCCCCACTTTTTCCAGTTTATTTCAAACAAAACAATGTACTACCCAGCTTAATATGGTTTCAAATGAAAGCCCTACTTGTGCTGAAAAAAACAATATATGATTTGTGTGGGTGCACCAATTGATAAGAGAGAAATTACAGTTGAAGAAAGACATGGCAAAAACACAAAAACGGCTCCGGTCCTTTAGCGACACCCTAGCTTAAAAATCCCGGTCCTGAAGGGGTTAATATATCTCCTGTGATTTGGCTTTGACCCTAGCTTGTATTGACGTTGCAGTTGCTGTGCATCCTTAATAGGCAGACCACTGTGTATGATGTCATATCTCAGCATTCAGTAGAAAGGATAGCATTAATTTTTCTAAGACAGAAGATAAATATATAGCTGGTAATCCTTAAAAAAATTGTTGATTGCTCAAAAAAAAAATAATAATAAAAAAATATATATATATATAATATATATATATATGCATAATTTCCTCTGCATCTGATATGGAGGGTAAAATGTACAGAAGAATGTGAAGAATATGTTGCATGCAATGTCCAAAAGCTAGATCCATAAAGCCGCCATATTTGAAAGTGACCTCATCGAAAAATCGAAAACCATTGAAAATCTTATGTGGTGATTTGCATAGGGATTAAACTTTGTTATATTTAAATGTGTCCTTTTTAAGTAATATTTTTTCAATATGTAAATGCAAGAATGTTGGGGAGGGTGAAAGATGGTTCCCGAGTACTGCCTCTAGATTGTTCTACTAAATGAACTTATATAATGCTAAATGCAGGTTGAAAAGTTCTCGAAAACTGGTAGTGTATCGTAGTTAAGTTCTTTTAAGTAAGTAATTTATATTCCTGAAGCCCAATGTAGGAACCTTTTTCACTCTATTATGTAACATTAAAAGCTCCCAAGGTGTCTCTAGTTCTTGCAACTATGCAATATCCTTAAGGGAAACTAAAAACTTGATAAGTTACTGTTACCATATGCTTGCTATTGAACCAGCTGAATAAGACCTAACAGGCATACATCTCATTTTTAGCAATTCAGCATTGAAGTAATGTGTGAAGATATGCCTCAACTGGCCCATTTATACTATGGAGGTCTGTGCTTACACATTCCAATCCTTAGTAGAACTATGAATGTGTGCCAGTGCCTTAGCAGGTAATGAGTTTTTTAGTATACTCCTCCTGACATATTATTGCATTGTTCTCATATCTTGTCCCATGTAGTATTGTTAGTAGCAATTCATGAACTGTAAGAAGGGTTGGTGTATGTATATATATATATATATATATATATATATATATACACACACACACACACACACACAGTGGGTGCAAGTTGACAAAAACAGTGAGCATATATACTATTGCAAACTCACATTTGAATTCATAAAAACATAGAGACACATTCTAAAATAGTCCACCATAGCCAGGGGTGTAATTAGAAACCACATGACCCCAGTGCAAAAATTGCCTACAGTGTAACTTTTCTCCCCAAACGATTGTGAGTACAACCTCTGCCCCCAAAAACGCTTGTCTCTGCCATCTTAGCCCCTTAACAGCATGTCTGTGTTGTTTTAACCCCAAAATAGTTTGTCTGTGCCATATTAAACCCCAAACAGCTTGTCAATTCCCCAAACCAGCTTGCATGTGCCAGCATTGCCCCAAAACAGCTCTTCATTGCCCTTTTTGCCTGTGCTATCTTTTTTCCTTGTTTGTGCCCCCAAACAGCTTGTCCCGCTAAGTTGATCTGGAACCCAATGGCATGGAGCAACAAACAAATTAGAAGCTATCAATAATCCGACTTAAACATCACGGTTACTATGCTGAAATAGCCATGAATATAAACAAAAAAATAAAAAAGACTCGGCATGCAGTCATCAAAGGAAAACTTCATCAGGGGTAGTAAATTTTTTTGGTGAATTGCAAATTGTGAACCTGGAAAGTGTCATAGTGTGTACTCTCATGAAAACATCAAACTAGATCACCAGGCAACAATGAAGTCTTGGTGTGCAGAAAGGGAGGAGAAATTCCGGAATAAAGCAGTTTACAAATTTGTGCAATACATATTTTTGCAAACATTCATTTTTTGTGAGTGATTTTACATTTTAAAGTGGGGGTATCAAATATAGGATTTGCTCCAGGTGCCAAATGCTCTAGGTACACCCTTGTTAAAATTCTGGACTCAGGAGTATATATATTATATATATATATATATATATTAATTAACAAGGCACTGTTACAGTTGTTTCCGTTGCTGCAATATAAAATGTAATGGTTTGGTCTACAGATTTATTTTCTAGACGGAGAATGGGGTTATAAATAATTTGTAGCATTACATAGACACTGGCACCTAGTGTGACTGTACTGATTAAATACTTTATTCTAGAGCTAGAAGGGAGCCATTTAAGTCACTTGCCTTCCTGTTATGATGTGTGTAGGTGGATTTTGTTTTTAATGCCTATAGTAAAATAAGCATTGAGAAATTTATATGAATTGAGAGGAATGATTATGTCCCTCGCAGCATTACTGAACATGGTTTTGTAATAATCTGCTACAAGCCTCTGGAGCTGTTGAATGTGTGACAATTAGAAATTATTCTAGCCTTGGTGTCAGAATAATTGGAATTTTAATAAAGACAGGAGGTGAGTATTTCCCGCCCTTCCCTCCCCTGGTTTCCAGGTTTGGATGTGGATTTCATCTGCGTGTGGGCTGTCTGCGGCCTGAGGTCTATATCTTGCCTTATGATGTTTTAATTCATGTAATTTATTTTCTGCTCGCCGTATTTTACCTATTATGGTTTGTCAGATGGCAGTGTGTCTTTCTTTTCTTTTCAAGTTTGACTGCTGCCTCAGCAAGTGAATTTGTCTTTATTAAAATTCCAATTATTCTGACACCAAGGCTAGAATGATTTCTAATTTTACAGCAAGATAGGAGGCTCATATTTGCATTTTTAATGCTACGGAACATGGACACTTAGGACCAATCCGCCGCCCGCAAAATATCCACCAGACTGCTGCCAAAGAAAGGGCCCCAAAGGACCTCTCGATACCCGCAGCACCCAACAAATCCAAAGTGCCAAGGTGGTAGTAGACACCGGCTGTGAAGAAGGGGTTGAACTTACAGAGCATGTGTGCACCAGGCAAGAACGAAGGCCACACATAATTTAATTTAGGGTCCTCCTTAAGATAAGGATAGCAGACGGCTAGTCAAACATTTACGTTGAGCCTGAAGATGTTGCAGGGCACGATAATGAAGCGGACCTGGGAAGACCACCTGGACTACGAGAGGAGGCCCACCATTCAAGTAAGGCTCCTGAGAGGACAAACCTCCTTGTGGAGTAAAGACCTGATCTCTTTTTTTGATAGCAGAGATCTTGGACGCTGGAAGGAGCAGCAGGGAATCCACAGAATCTATTTTGAATCCCAGAATTTGGATCTTCTGACAAGGGATTAATTCTGATTTGGTGGAGTTGACCAGGAACCCTAGTTGGTGGAGGGATTGAATGACGAAGTCTTTTCCATAAGTATATCCCTCTGTTGTGTGAACAGGAAGATGTTGTCGAGGCAGAAAATCGACTGAATACCTTGTGAATCCCTTGAGGATCTTGGTAAAGCGGAACTGAGACCGAAGGGAAGAGCCTTGAACTGCCAGATGTGGCCTTGGAACTGTCAGACGCCCGACCCCGCTACCGCAACACCCAGGGGGTCCCTACCTTCGGGGTCCCTCCCCGCTTCCTCTGGGTCCCGACGGGGGTCGGTGCCACGGCATCCTAGGTCACATCCCCGGCCTTGCGTACTGAGAGAAGCGAGGCACTCCAGGTAGTGGCATGTTGGGGGGCGTGTCTGGTCCACCGCTGGGCACGTCTCATTGGTGGGGGCTCCGTTAGTGCTAATGGATGGGGGTGGAGCCAGCAGACATCGAGGGGCGGGGTTTTGGGTTTAGCAACCCATAAAACCCATGCAGTGGCAGGAGACGGTGCTTGTTTATTGAGCTCCTATGTGTGTTTGCTACCTCAGCTCTAGTAGTTCTGCAGTACTACGTCTTTTCTGGTGTTTTGACTTTGGCTTGTCTCCTAGATTATCCTGAACTCTCCTGTCCTGACCTCGGCTTGCTTATTGACCACGCTCTTGCCTGATCTTTTTTGCCACTCCTGCCACCCTGCCATTGGTCTCCAGCATCTCCTCTCGAGGACCCCGACAGGAACTTCCAACTTCAGGCCTTGCTCCAGACCCTTACGCGGATCGCCCTTACTATGAGACAGCAGGTGGAGGACGTTTGGGTGAAGCTCCGGGGTAACCGCAATATTATCCAATAAAGTGGGCCGGGGACACTCAGCCCGCAGATTGTTGTGCACCTCTCTCTCCAGGGGTCTGCGCAGCCACTTCTGTAAGTACTGATTCACCTGAGCCTCCTGCGGGCCATTCTTCCAAAAGCGTCAGTGGCCCTTCTGATAACCCTTCATCCACTGAATTAAGAGTGGAATCTCTGGGAGACGCCGAGGCTGTGGTCAGTTTAGGGCGTTTGGCAGGAGCCTGGCCTTTGCCCGCCGGAGACGTTATTACCCTTCTAAGTGTGCTTAGCAGGTCGGCTCACCCTCAGAATGATAGAGAGTCTGACTGATCTTTTGCGTGCTCCGTAAGGGCAGGGGCTACCTGCTGAAACTTTGGCGAGTAAAGAGTCCATGGAGCTAGAGAATTTAATTTCCAGCCAGGCCAGGAATGTATCCTGGGGGTTTTCACTTGATTGTGACATATTGATTTTACAAATAAAAGGGACTCACCCTGTAAAATATTATAGTAATTTTATCAGGGGGTCACCCTGAGCAAACAGATCTCCAAAAGAGAACCTAATATAATGGAGGCACAAAAAGTATGGCGTACCAGACCAGAGTGTCTGAGTACCAGGTAGGGGCTCATCCTAAAGGCCAAATAGATATTTTGGGAACAAACAAACGGGGCTCACCGCAATTAAGAGCTCCCATAAAGCAAATACCTGCAAGTTAGTAAGGTAGTAGCGTACAGGGGCTCATCTGCTGCAAAATTAAGTATAAAGCTATAAAAAAGCAAGAAAGACACTTGAAAACGGCAGGTAAAACAAGCTACTTTGGGGTTTTGGCGAGACCTTGAAGCTGAGAAATATGGCCGCCAAATTGAAAAAGAAACCAATTTGGAGAATTAGTAAGATGGTCGCCGTAAATATGGCCGCCAAATTGAAAAGAAGCCAATTCAAAGACTAAGTAAGATGGCCGCCACAAGTCTGTTATAACAAAGATGGCGACAAGATCAAAGATTGTTCCTGCCCTGTGCCCCTTCTCCCAGTATTTGTCAATGACTCACACAGAGCCCTGACCTCGAACACCTTTGGGATGAACTGGAACAGAGATTGAAAGCCAGGACTTTTCATTCAAAATGAATGCCTAACCTAACAAATGCTCTACTAGAAGAATGGGAAATTTCAATATGTTTATAAATATTATGTTGTATAATTATGTTTTATGTTGTTGAGGACCAATCCAAATTAGCTTCTCATGTAGAAAGAGCCAAGCTGATCCTGTAAAATCAGTTGTGTATGGCTAGGTTGGTCCTGTCTTAGAGAAGAAATTATCAATTGTCAGCCCATGAAAGTGCATAGTCAACATAAATTAATGATTTTGTAAATAAATGCTTATTTGACATGCATTCTCACATGCACACCACAACACACAACACCACAACACACAATTTTGACATGCGTACAATTTCATATCCATACGAATAAACACTATATTATTCTACTGAACTTAAGGAAATACAAGCTCATTAGCCATCATTGAAAGAAATGCATTAGCAGAAGCATAAAAATCAATGTTTTATTTTGATTAAATGTGATTATCGATATTTAAAAAAATGTAGTTACTCTATGATTACTGTAGTTATATATTGTTCAACAGAAATATCTTATTTAAATAGATTCAATGTTATGCATACAGTACTTGAATAAATATTTTGGAACAGAACACACCATTATCATATAAACTTCTGTTCACTGCTCTACATTTGCCATATGGTTCTGATTGTCTGATAATAAGAACAACTACTTATGGCTCATTTGATGTATCTATTTGCTTCTATTTAATAAACATTTCAACAGTGCATCCAAATATCAAAAGCAATTCATGCCAATAATGATAGCTGTATTATTTATGACTATGTGCCTTATTTGCATAATGTATGTACATTTTTTTTACATGTTTAGTATACATTATAAGTTTAAAATTCTAGAGAATGTATAGAAATGTACTGTGTTAGCTGTGAGAAAAAAAGGAAAATGAAAAATAACGATTTTTTTTGTTGGCTATCCGAATTGCATTAGATTCAGGCGTGTTAAAGAAGAGTCTTCAGTAGTGTTGAAATGCAAGACAATTAAGTTAATCAATAAAGCTGTCATCTTTATCAAATTTGCTTATCTAATGAAGGTCATAGTCCTTTAATTTGCTGTATAAATAAAGAATAATAAAGCATATCTTGGACAAATACATTAAGGTTATTTATTTACATATAGCATGTACAGCAATGAGTTATCTTAATGTAATGTTAATGCTTAAATCTAAAAAATGGTTTATATTGTAGTGTTTTAAATTCTGAAATTAGCACTGATTGTCATAGGAGGCACACATGTCTGAGGATTGGTTTGTTTTTCCAATTACGACTCATTCACTCTGCTATCTCTAAGCGAAGTAGTGCTATCGCTAAATAGTACATTTACTGTCTACTGCTTTTAGGAGCAACCAGAATTAAATACTGCTACTCGCAAAATAACAACACAACAAATACGTATTTCGTATGTAAACCAGTATTATGTCTTTCAGAGAACAATATTCAGATGGAGCCTTGGACAAATGCACTTATAACATTCATGTACGCTAAAGCAATAATGAGGGTTACATTTTTATTCATGGTGTCCTAGCACAGATACTTCTAGCAGCCTGAAAATAGGATTATATTTAAAAATAGGCAGCTTATTTTTTTCAAAACTGACAAGTCATGCATAACTGGACAATTCTATGCTCATCTCTCTTGTTTCCTTGTGCACATTCCAAGTCTGCTTTACATACACTCATTGATTTCCATAAGGGTGGATTTACTAGAGTGGAGTTAGAGTTTAAATCCAATTTGTAAAAATTGGGTTAAGAATCATTCAATGGGCTCGATTGAGATCAATTGAGGCGCCAATGCAGGTTCCTGACACCAGGGGGCGCTAGTGCAAAGGACTATATACATAAACTCTCTCTGGCACTGCCAGCAGCCATTTTTTCAATCCAGTACATTTTTTTGCCTCTGGTTTTTCTTTTTCAGTAGGCTTTTTTTATACACTGTTATTTTTTTAAATGGCCACTTGCCTTGGGTTGATAATTGTGGACCAATCAATGATAGATTGGCCCTTAAAGTGTGCTTGCATAGATACCACCCAACTTCTAGGGTGGTTGATGTTCCTGGAGGAAGAAGCCAAATGGCAAATGATTTAGGTAAACTGGAAAAATAGTCAGAGCTGTGGCAAATGGCATTTAATATGGATAAATGCAAAGCAATGCATCTAGTGCATAAAAACCCAAGGGCAGAGTATAGAATATTTGATACTGTCCTAACATCAACGTGTGAGGAAAGGGATTTAGGGGTAATTATTTCTGAGGATTTAAAGGTAGGTAGACAATGCAGTAAAGCAGCAGGTAATGCTAGCAGATTGCTTGGTTGTATAACGAGAGGTATTAGCAGTAGAAAGAGGGAAGTGCTCATGCCGTACAAAGCACTGGTGAGACCTCACTTGGAGTATTATGCACTGGAGATCGTATCTCCTGAAGGATATAGATATGTTGGAGAAAGTTCAGAAAAGGGCTACTAAAATGAGGGCATACATGTTCACATTGAACACCCTTGCCTCACCCATAACTTAAAACTATAAAGTACTGTGTATTTACATTATATCAGGAAATTAATGATTACTTTACATCAAGATATGGAAAATGCTTTCTTATAGGATATTTGATGAGAAAATATTACATAGCTTCCTGAGACGTGATTGAAACATTAATCTTTCATTTCAAGGTTGAAAATCCCAACACTGTCAAAAATATGCCAAAAAAAACCTAAAAATTTTAACCGGCTGATATAATGATCATGAGTCAAGTTTGTTAATGTTTTCTCTTCTTTTCACAATTGCTTTCTTAATCCGAAGTTTAGGTGAGTGGATTGTCTTCTCGATAAGGCTGTCAGAGTAATGGTTTTTCTTGAATTCAAAAGTAGCTTAGTTCCAATTTTCATATTTACAGCGCTATGGAATTTGATGGCGCTATATAAAACAATAAATTATAATAGTAATAATGTTTAGTAGAACAGTTTAATCTGCTATGGTTCTTTTTACTAGTGTATGTGAAATAAGTACCATTGTGTTATGTATTATTAGATTTCATACACTATCATGCTTAATATGCCAACCACAATATAACTGTCGCGTATGTATCACTAGAGGTACTCACCGCAGGAGTTATTCTGCCCAGAAAACTGCTGTATAGGGAGAAGCCCCAACAGTGCTAATCCAGGACTTAGATGATCCCAACAGTGAGACACCCTCCGTGAACACAGGTAGCAGGTAAGTACTGAGTATGAGAAAACAGGTACAGGTGTTGGATATCAGACAAGCTGGGTCGGTAAACAGGAGAATGTTAGCAGACAAGCCAGGTCGGTACACAGGAGCAGGTTAGCAGACAAGCCGGGTCGGTACACAGGCAGAAGTACAGAATAACTTAGGCAAAAGGGAGGTCAGGCAGGCAAGGGTCCAAAACAGAAATCAACAGCAAACTCAGAATCACGGGTAGCAGACCACAACAGGGTGCCTGAGAAAGCTCAGCAGGGATTTTTAAATTTGGCGCCAGACAGAAAACCCTGCCTCCAAGACCACGCCTCTAGACGTCCATCACGTCCATGGCACAGCCAGAAGGATCACTGCGCCCCCAGTGGACGGACAGGACGTCAGGTAAGGGAACCCTTTCCGGGAACTCCTGCATAAACGGGCAGCCTAAGATCTGCCTGTAGAGGAGTTCCCGGGACCGACCTCTCTTCTCCCGTGTCAGCGGTCAGTCTGCCCGCCGCCGGCACGGAGAGAATGTGGCGGTTTCTCGGGTGCCCGTGCACCGCGAGCGGAGGTCCGCTCGCCGACCACGGGACCGGAGAGAGGTATCGGGTGCCTGTGATCCGTGAGCAGACCCCTGCCCGCGGCTGACGGGTCCCGAGGACGTGACAATAACCCATTCAAATATAATGCTATGTTATACTGTGGTATAGTATCACCTTTGCAATGTAACAGAAGTATGTAATCTTTCCAACTGACCTGATGCATCATCATAGCAGTTCCTGATGTACAGCACACACAATACTGGCAATAATCATATTTATAGAAATGTAGATTTTGATAGGAGCTAGAAGATACCTATTTCACCTTATCTGATGTTTTATTAATGTACTTGTTCCATGAAAACTGTGGAATTATAGGTCAAAGGAGAAGTTAGCACCAATTTATCATCTAAAACAAAAACATCTTTATAGTCTTTTAGAGAGTCCAACAATCTTCCCCTGTACTGAGCAGATCTGTCATTTTTCAAGGAGCTGGAACCACTGCTCACCTGCAAATCCTCCTGCCTTAGTGAATAAAACCTAAAAATAAATTGACTTCTGACCAAGTAATAGAACAACGTATGGTCCATCAACCCTAAAATGATTTAAAAAATGATTTTGTTGTTGTTGGGTAATAAGGTAATAACCAATGAATATTGGTTGCATCTGTTAAACAAATGAGTGATATGTAAAGTAGTGACTAAAGCTACCATTAAGTCAAATGAATTCTGCCTTTCTTAACTCCCCTTAAGAAGAATAGTGCTCTGTATAAGTACTGTGTCTCCTTTATTTGAACTATGCTTTATTTGAACTATGCATTCCTCCTGGCATCCACCAAAACCAGATTCGTCCATCAGACTTCCGCACAGTAAAGCATGATTCAGTGGCGTCGTGATTTACATGACTCCAGCCGATGCTTTGTGCATTGAACATAGTAACCTTCAGCTTTGGTGTTCAGCCTGTACAGTGCTTGTGCTTTTATTGCTTCCAGCAGCAGTTTGGAACTCTATAGTGAGTTATCCTACAGAGGATAGACGATTTTTATGCACTACTGGGTGTCCCCACTCTGCTGAGTTTGCATGGTCTACTGCTTTGTGGCAGAGCTGTTCAATATAGACCTAACAATGTCCCGAGGTAGATCTAGCAGAGCAGAAATTTCATGAATTGTCTGGCAAAGGTGGCATCCTATGACAGTGCCATGTTTAAAGTCACTGAGCTTTTCAGTATGTCCCAATCTACTGCCTGTGTTTGTCTATGGTGATACGGATGCCCATTTTTATACACCTGTTAGCAAGTGGTGTAGCTAAAACACTTAAACTCAATGATTAAACATCTGCAAATGGGCCAAAAACATTTCATACAAAATTTTGTGTTTCTCCTATTTGTTTTCGGACAACAAATTCAGTTTCCTGACCATTCGATTTGTACAAAAATCAGGAGCTTTTTAAATTCAGAAATTAAATTAGTTGTCCAATGAATACATTCACTAACTGTCAGGGTCCACTTTTCGCTGCCTGAACCATGGCTGAATCATACTGCAGGCATATTATCTGCTACACTAGTGGCCACCCTCCTCCCTCTGGAGTGCTCAGAAGCTCATTATCAGGTACAGCTGCATCTAAGTACCTGAGTGAAGCCCTGCTTTTATAAGACCTGCCCTGCCCTCCAGTCAGGGCCTTGGCATTGACGTTTAAGGACTGCTCTGTTCCTGTACCCGTGCCTAAGCCTGTTCCCGTCCCTGAGCCTGTACCCGTGCCTGGCACTGTATTGCTCCGTTCCCATCCGCCCTGCCAGTGGGCCTCCGTTCCTGTCCGCCCTGCCAGTGGGCCTCCGTTCCCATCCACCCTGACAGTGGTCCTCCATTCCCGTCCGCCCTTCCAGTGGGCCTCTGTTCCCATCCCATTCCCGTCCGCCCTTCCAGTGGGCTTACTTGAACCTGTACCTGAGCCTGAACCTGCCAGTGGTCTTTCCTGCCAGTGGGCCTGAACCCGAGCCTGTACTTGCCGTCCGCCCTGCCTCAGCTCCCGTATCTCTGCCTCAGCTCCTTTCTATCTGTTTACCAGTTCTGCTACTCTGTCTGTACCTACCTCTCTGTTAGTATACATAAAGGGGTACAGACAGACTCTCCAGTATCCCCTGCACATGCACTCCTACCCGACCTGTTCGCCTGGGTCCTGACCAGTGGCGACTCTAGAAACAATATATAGGGGGGCACACAAGATACCAAACTGGGGGGCATTCATAATTTTCACCATTAAAGACCAAGATATATATTATATATATATTGCCAAAAGTAATGTGCTATGGAATGATACTTTTGTTATTGGACTAACATAATACTTGATCATTCAACATGGGAAGCCTGAAGCCACAATTTAGTACGACTAATCCTTGAAATAAATATTATAGCAGAAATAACACAATACCTTAACTTTTCCACTAAATGATTTCAGGGCCTTGAATGTTTTGTCCCCTGAAGTCACTACAACTTCAGGAGGACATTTTATCTCTGGATATGTCTAAATTAAATAATTCCAACTGCCAGGAAACGGATAACCACACACACACCAACACGGGCTCTGTCACACTGACACACAAACACACACACCAGGGCAGTCGCTGACAAACCAATACCCAAACACACACACAGGACAGGCACACACAGGACAGGCTCTGCCACACCGACACCCAAACACACACAGGTCAGGCTCTACCACACCAACACCTATACGCACACATACCCCAGGACAGGCTCTGGTACGCTGATAACCAAAAGCACACAAACAGCAGGACACAATCTATGTCACTGACATCTACATCAGGATGGATTTTTCACACTGCATTGTTGTTTATACCCCCTTAGTGTTTTTGACCCTTGTGTATTGATGCCCCAGCCAGCACCCTTTTAATATAGATTAATGTGGTGCCCCCACACCCTTGTATAATCGCCTCCAGCCACCACTATTTGTATTAATGCCCCCAGCAAGCCCCTCCCTTTATTATTGATTTATGTGATGGCCCCATCACATATACGCATTAGACATGCATTTTTATCTACATAATGAGTACTTATCTCTTTGAAGTAAAGACTATGATTGAAACATGATTTCAAAATTACAGCTGAACTGGTAGTTCGTTAATATTAGACCCTGCTGCCGATATATATATAGGATCCTGCTGCTTATATATATATATATTAATATTAGCCCCAGTTGCCGATATATATTAATATTAGTCCCTGCTGCCTATAGCAGGTATAGATCAACACATTAACAAACAACACATTAACAAACATGTATAGATCAATTGAAATTCACTTGTGATCTCAGCACTGAAGGCATATATCATATCAACAGAATCAGACATACAAATCATGTATTTGCAGGTATACAATAACAATATATAAAACGTAGCATTGCAGGTATAGATCAAATAAATACATGGAAACAGCATTGCAGGTATTACCGTATTTGCTCGATTATAAGACGACCCCCTGTCACGAACCGGGGGAGCAGGTCTGATAGGAGCCCAGGTGCAGGGGATACGAAGCCCTCTCGTTGGGGCACACACGGCAGGAAGCCCTCTCGTTGGGGCGCACACGGCAGGAAGCCCTCTCGTTGGGGCGCAAACACGGCAGGTAAGCCTCTGCGTTGGGGTGCACACGGCAGGAAGGCCCCTCTCGTTGGGGCGCACAGCGGCAGGAAGACGCCACTTGCCGGGCACTCAACTTGGGAGTGCCACTTAGTGGGGGCGCTGGCCGCAACTCAGGGCACAACGGCTAGGTTGCGCCACTTGCAGGGACTCGTACTGTGGGAGTCACTTAGTGGGGCGCTGGCCGCACTCAGGAACACGGCAGTTGCGCCACTAGCAGGGGCAGCTCGACTTGGGAGTCCACTTAGTAGGGCGCTGGCGACTTATCAGGCAGGAACCGTAAAGCACGGAAGCGGCAAGCAGGAACTCAAAGCAGGAACCAAGGCAATCGGAACAAAGCAGGAACGCAAAGGCCCAGGAACGCAAAGCAGGAACCAAAGCAGGAACCAAGCAGGACGCAAAGGCAGGAACCAAAGCAGGAAACCAAAGCAGGAACCAAAGCAGGAACCAAACACGCAGTCCTCTAACTTCAATGTCAAGGCCCAGACTGCAGGGCTGGGCAGGTTTATATAGGCTGTGATCTCCAGGTGCACCTTGTTTCCCGGTTATGGCAATCAGGTCTGAGTGCAGCTGGACTAGATAATGACTCTGAGTGCTTCAGAGTGACAAGAGCGGCCACTAGAGGTTGGAAACGGGAATGACCCACACAAAGTATGAACAAGTCCAGCCAGCGAAGGGTGAAAACGTGACACACCCCAAAATCTGAATATTAATTTAGGAGAAAAAGAAAAAGCCTGAATATAAGACGACCCTATAGGAAAAAAGTTTTACCAGTAAATGTTCATTCATGTAAACTATTTTTTTTAATAAATTATTTTCCAACCTGCCCCCAGCGAAAGTGAGAGATGACTAATCTATGGGAGGCAAACTAATGTACAAGACTTAATAAAATGAATTTGCATTCCTTTTTATTGGATATTTGTATGAAAAATGGTATGAGAAATTTTCACAATTTTCATTAAAAAACAAGTTTGTACAAATTGAAATGCGCATATCTAATATCTATATATATATGTATGCATGTAAATACAACCTCAGATGTACAACAATAACACGTGACATATTACACCGTGTCAAATTCAAGTCCTTCTAATTTAATCTCAATATCTTTCATGTTTTCTCTGAGTCTGAGATTTTTTCATTTTTTTTTTAAATTTAATTGTTCGTCCAAACAATTAGTGTTTCTTGGGTAACGTATGCGTCTTTCCTGGAAGTGTAATTCAGTTTTTGTGTGTTTTTTTCATGTCAAAACCACCCTCTAGTGATATTAAGGAATCTAGAAACAAGGTGCTGGAAGTCCAGCAATGGTAGATCAAGCTTTTACAGGCCACTCAAAGCGGTTCTCATAAAGCCAAAAATGCTAAGCGCCACTTCCCTTGGAATCATCGTTAATATAGGAGAGTTTTTGAAAAATAAGGCCAGTCTCAATAAGTCCACCCCTAAATTTGCCAGTACAGTCCCCGTTGGTATCTCAGACAAACATTCCTAGATGGTGCTTCGTCATCTGCCTTTGACGTGACTTTGACCATGACTGGTTTTCCCCTTGTATGTTGTAAAATGGCAAATAGCAAATTCCTAGTTATACCTTATGGCGTTACCTCAAGTGGATAGGAGGCTATCATGCTTGGCTGCCTTGCTATCGTACTCATTTATAAGCTACAGTTGAATAAATACATTATATAGTTCATGGAAGCCTTCTGTCCATTAGACTCATCAATCAAGATACCCCGTCATCGTATCCTGTTTTTGCCCAAATCTGTGTGAAAAACAACCTATTCAGTAGATAATGCGGGCAACCAAGAAATGGATGTCCATGCTACAAAAATACTTGGCCTCAGGTGTCTCAATGTATTTGTTCCTCCTCTCTTCCGATTCAGTTTCTTGAAGCCCCGTTTCTTAATTTTTTTTTCTATTTGAGTGGTCAGTCAGGTTTAAGCGCTAATCATTTCATAAAATGCATACAGTAGTGTTATATTTATGACCAAGACCTGCTAAAAATCAAGCATTGGATTCTGAATATAGCCGCAATACCGAAAAACACAGAATTTGACAGCAGATTTTTTACACAGTTAATCTGCTCGTTTTTTCTCCCTAGCTGTTAAAAACATTATTACACCAGTTCAAGATAGTGAAGTCTGATTGATCACTCTCCACAGGTCCAGTGTCCATGTGCTTTACACCACTCCAGCCGATGCTTGGCATTGTGCAGACTGATCTTCCACTCGTGTGCACCATTTCATGACGCTCCCGACGCACAGTTCTTGTGATGTTGGTGCTTCCATTAACATTAGGTAGAGACTGCAGCTACAGAGTCTCTTGTTCTCCTTTTCTGTGGTCCCATGATCCTGGTTAACGATTGGCTGTTTGAGGAACTCCTTAATTGACTTGAATGCGCCTCCCTGACTATAATGGGGTTTATAGAATTGGATTTGATGCATTTGAAAGGACAATACAGCCATCAGATTCCTTTAACTTTACATGGTTCCCCCAAAATGTGCTTATTAGTGAATATGTGAATTTTTGGGCAAGTGTTATCATGTGTGCCCTATGTATTGGATATGATTCAGTCACTGTGTTTAACCCCATGACCATACGCACCTGGATGGACACGCAGGGGCAAACAGGTTCAAGAGTACATGGACACCACAGGCATTGTATATCCCACAAAATGTGTTTATTAGTAAATATATGAATTGTTTGGCAAGTGTAAGCATGTAAACGCTCAATTTCTTGAATAGACCCAAAGGTGCCCATGTACATACACCTTCCAACTCATGTTTTCAAAGCATCATTGACATGGCTACACACTTTACATGCAGATCTCAGGGATTTTTTACCAAAATATTTAATAATGTATCCAAACTCTAGTTAAAACCAGGTAGGTTAAACGTCTCAATCAAGGAAATTTGTAGGAAGGTGCATACAATCTACTTTACTTCAAATTAGCCGGGTTCGTACTCCAGGAGCAATGGGCTATAATACTTTCTCCCACCAAGATCTGAGTAGAACTTGGGATAGCGAGGATAATGCTATGAACTATCACCATGACTTCTGGAATTCTGGAAAATTGGTTAAGATGAGCACAGGTACCAAACATGAGGTGTAGATGACTACCTGGCACAATTAGGAGATGCTGAGTTCTTTTGGCTTAGTGTGATAGAACATTCCGTGGTGCCAGTTGATCTTTAAACTATAAATAGTCTATCTTGGATAAAACTTAACAGTAATGTCATTTCAAGTCAACATCACACGGCCATAGCCAGGAAACATTTCACCAAGGCAGCCTTAATCTCTTGCGTCCTGAGACTGTATATGATGGGGTTGCAAAATGGAGTTCCAAAGTTGTACAGGAGAGATATAAACTTATTGATATTAAATGATTGTCCTGTGGTGGGGATTATGTAAATAGTTATAATAGTCCCATAGTATGTGGTCACCACTATTAAGTGAGAGCTGCA
This sequence comes from Spea multiplicata, assembly GCA_009364415.1. Classification (NCBI taxonomy): domain Eukaryota; kingdom Metazoa; phylum Chordata; class Amphibia; order Anura; family Pelobatidae; genus Spea; species Spea multiplicata. The sequence goes on from VKOC01000765.1 coordinate 16,703, forward strand.
GGTGGAGAAGGCTTTCTGCCTACCAGTGCTGGAAGAAATTCCAACGATGGTGATAAATATGGAGATGTATGTAAAAACTATGAAGCAAAATGGGATAAGAGCAAAAACAATAGCAAGGCTAATGTATGTAGCGTCAATCGTGGTATGGTCAGAACAAGACAGCTCCAGAATGGGTACTATATCACAGAAGTAATGGTCAATAATATGAGGCCCACAAAACTGTAATTCACCAACAAGTAATATAGTGAACAGCAATGCCATAAAGGCTAGAAGCCAAGACCAAAGGACCAGTTGGGTCTGAAGCCTTAGATCCATGATGGAGGTGTAATGGAGTGGGTGGCAGATGGCCAAATACCGGTCGTAGGACATTGCTGTGAGAAGAAGACACTCGGTGGCAGCGGAAACACCATAGAAGAAAAACTGGGTGATGCAGCCGGTAACAGATATTTTAAGTCTTCCATGAATCGAAATATGGAGTACGTAAGGGGCTATATTCGTGGTGAGCAGGATATCAGACAATGCTAACTGAGCGAGGAAGAAATACATGGGAGATTTCAGACTTTCCACCTTTACTACCAACACAATAATCAGCAGGTTCCCGAGCACGGCAAACATGTAGATGAAAAGGAACGGTGCAAATAGCAGGGGGCGAAAAACCCGGAGCTCCTGAAATCCCAAAATCACGAATTCTGTCACTTCAGTCATATTGTTTCTAGACATGGCCTAAAAGAAGCCAAGAGATGAAACATAGATATATTATTATTGCTCTGACTCTATACCCTATTTGGTAAGAATATTTAGAACTTGGTTTTTTAAACCTAAAATGGAAAAAAAACACAAAAAACACCTCCAACGCCAAACGGACCCAAAGTACAAATATTTCAATACATTATTGCAAAGTAGTGGATATGTGAAAAAATCCTTTAAAATGGAATGTGTGTAATAAATACATATTATTGAGCACCTCTTGTGCTCTTTGACTCTCTTTTAGGTTAGGGGGGGTCTCTAATATCTACAATTTATAGCTGCTTCCCCTGGAATACAATCTTTTCTATTCACACAGAACAGTCCCTGCTTCTGATCAGATAATCCTCTTTAACCCCTTATAGTTTATGAATAATACAAATAATAATAATAAAAAAAATAACAACAACTACTATTGTTATTATTATTATTATTATTATCATTATTATTATTAATAAAACTACATCAAAGAATGAGAAAAAATGTTTTTTGGTTTTTGTATTAGCACTTTTTAGGGAAAATAATATTTTTTTTTTGATTTTTATTCATTTACTATATAATGAGAGTGCTGTTTGTAATTGGATATTCTAGAATATCACAGTAGCAAAATGTTTAAAGTGTCACTAGTGCCTATGGGGCAAGATTTACTGAAATGTCCACTTGCAGCCCCTCTAAAAGGGGTTCACTATGTACAGAAGAACAATGAAAATATGGTTAATTCATTTTTAAAAAAAAGTAAATATAGAATCCTAGCAAATAAATGTAAATATTATTTTTTTCTTATAATCCAATCTCTAGACACAATTAAACTTAATATTTTCAATTCTCAACATGATCAAGAAAAGAACATTGGTAGACGTACCATCACTGCGGTCCGTGTGGGTGCACCCCCCTCGATGGCACTTTTATGGGTGAAAAACGCGCAATTGTGATAGAATCCAGTAGGCAGAAGATCAGGACAGAAAACCAGTCTAAATCTTTGTGCTTAAGCGGTTTTTATACTTTTTATTATAAAATTGACAGGAAATAGTTACATCTTTTCTGTGTAGCAACCCAAGGGATGGGTCCTACAGAGAGAGAGATCATGTGCGGCTCGAACCAGAATATTCATGACATCATCCTGTTAAACTTTTGTGACAAACTTTTCTAATTAGATGTAACAGGAAAAAAAAAAAATTGTAAAAGGTTTAATGAAGCAACAAAGTTTTAACAAACTTTGTAATTCATTTTTTGGGTTAAGGAGCTGATTGGATGAAAAAGATAATTTTGGTAAAAAATAACATAAGAAAACACTCTAATAAAGGAACCATTCTGTTAGGATATCGAACTTATAGGAGAAGGTGATTAAAGTCTTATCAGTGTTGTTGTTGTCATTATTTATGCCGATTAATATTTGTTTTTGAAAAGGTAACTAGTTTTTAGGCATATTGTCCAATAATGGCTACATCCGTAAGCCTAGGTTTCTGCTCTCAGGACCTTACAGTCTTTTTTGGGGACATATATGTGATAGGGTATACCGGGGCTTAATTCAATTAAAGTGACTGTGTTTTAACCCATGACTGCATACACCTTGGTGGACAGGCAGGGGCTAACAGGTTCGAGGGTGTAGAGAGGACACCAGCAAAAGAAGAATGAAATGGATTGGGCCTCACGCCCCCTCCTGCACTGGGATACCCTAGAAGTGCATTGTATCTTAAATGCAGGCAGTGCCTTTGTAACTGGCCCATTGTTCAGTGGGACACTGGAAGGCTTTATTGCGAGAGAGCGCGACCTGCCACCAGCATGCAATGTCCTCCAGGTAGGGGTGTGAGGTCCATCCAATCAACCTTTGGATTCCGAGAGGGTGCACAGTGAAAATCACTGCTTACCTCCACGGAAATCAAAGGTTGAAATGTTTTTTCATATTTTGAAGACAGCTTCCCTAGATCCTACATCTTCATCAACCATCATGAGTGTGACCTCAAAGGTATATAAGGGCCAGTATGCCAACAGGACACTCTAAAGATCCATGCAGCCTCATCAACAAAGAATGCATACTAAAAGTACTTTGCAGGTCCTTCAGCTCTAACATCTACATCCTCAATGCTTGAGTCTCCAGATTCACGAATGCTAACTCTGTAACCTATATCGTAACCTATATCTGATGCCCTTGCCAGATACATTTTTGGGTTATTGAGAATTTTTTTTTATCCAACTCTTATTTTATCCCAAACTGCCCACTTATCATTAAAATTACTTCCAGGTTAGGACAATAATTATACTGTTGACTGGTAAACTGGCAACCTGGGCTCATTAATTGCTAAAGACCTAGGGGCATAAGATTATATGCTCCACAGAAATCTAGCTTGCTGGGCATCTTGGCAAAGCAGAGGCAGACTAAAAACTTGGGGATAAAAGGAGTCACCAGGGGGTGGGTAGAAAGTGGCCTTTAGAATCCACTAGGCCAGGTAGAGTAAATGAACTTGAGATTTGTAATTCAGTTACAGCTACCTTACAGAACTTTGTTAATGATACGTTTCAGGATGATGCTTGACCATTGTGTAATAGTTTATCTAGACAATGCACTCATTTTTTGTCCTCCTTGAAAGAACATCACACTCATGCCTGATGGGTACTGGCCACTTTATAAACCCATCATTTATTGGGTTTCATTATATCTTCTGGAGGAGCACAAATAGACCCCTTTAAAGTTCACGCAACATTGGATTGGCCTGTTCCTTCTATATTTAAAACTGTGCAGCGATTTACAGGTTTTACCAGAAATTCAAAATATTTTTTTCACAAATCAGCCTGACTATGACGCAACTAAGAGGAACTCAAAATTACAGTGAAATCCTGAAGACCCAAAAGTTTTGGACAAACTCAGGGTCACCTGCACAAATGTCCCTGTTTTGGAGCTTCAAGACACTGCTTTGCCTTATGCTGTGGAAAAATGTTTGTCCTAAAGACATGTTAAATGCCGTGGCATTCTTCTCTCACAAGCTCTTCCTGACTGAATGTAATTATGGTGAGGGTGACAAAGAACTATTGGAGATAAAACTTGCCTTCAAGAAATGATTTTTAGTAGTAGGCTTACGGCCAAGAGACCTTCCCTGATTAAACTGGACAGGCTGTAGATCTGTAGATTTAATTGATGCTTTGTCTGGCACACCAGAAGCGCATGTGGAAACTATACTTATAGTCTTCTCACTCACACAGGCAACTTTGACCTTATTAAATCAAAACCACCTTTAGACAAATGACTTCCTCAAAGGCAGTTTATACGGGATGGGCTTGTTCTTTCCTAGTAGGGTGTTTGTACCAGGATCATTATTTAAATGCATGAGTTACAGGCGAGGGTATGCAAGAGAGTGTGATTTCACTGAGAATGTGCCTGTCTTCACCTGAAACTCATAAGATTTTCTAAAGCAACTCCAACAAACCAACACATTGAAACAGTTTAAAACAAATCTGGCACTCCATCTTCCCAAGTATACTCAAATATAGTTCCCAAGTCTACCCCACTCATTCTCATTCTGTGGAAAAGGGTAAAATTACCCTATGAGAGGCATGGACCCCAAACTGTGTCTGCATCCATGTCCCCTAGTTCACTGTATTGAGAGGCGTTAAAAAAATAATACAAATTCTTATGAGGGGGGCACAGACCCTGTCCTCTGCCTCTTCCCCTCCAGTAGTAACTGCCCTGTATGATACATTGGTAATCTTACTAAAATAATAACAATCATAAAGTCATTTATAAATGTTATAAGAAGCGTTATTAAACACTAACCAGAAGCCTTGTTTTTCCCTCAGAAATATCTTGGTGCTGCCACAACAACAAGGGATTCTGGGTAGGCACATGCAAATAAGGGCAACAACAATCACCTTTTGCTTCTATATCCACTTTATACATGGAAAGTAATTGCCCGCTGTACAAACTTTGAAAAAACTCAAACAAGAGATCCATGCTACGGAAGCCTGGACACTATTCTGGGCTTCCCCGAAGGGAAAACCCAGACTGGTATTTAGCCGGGGCAAATCCAAAGGGGGAGTGACCCCTTCTTTGGAGAAAGAGAGGGGTCATAAGGCTCCCTACCCTCCTCCAGTAAAGACAAGCTTCACTGCCTCTTAAAAAAAAGAAAACAGTGTCCAAAAAAACATAGTGCCAAAATCGTGGCCAAGTCAGAGTGAGTGGCCTCGCCGTGACTTTGGTAATCGTGAAAAACAAACAAATTAATAGGCACTCATGAATAATGAAGTGATGAAATAAATAAATACATAAGGGCTGCCCCCCTTTAGGCTTCACTGCCTCAAAAAAGAAAAACAGTGATCCAAAAACATGGTGTCAAAAACGAAATCCAAAAGGTGATCGTGGCCTCACAGTGGGTCAAAGGTGCCGCGAAAATTCTAACCAAATTAATATGCACACGTGTTGCACATTGTGATAGTATAAATCAAATTAAATAAATAGGGGTCACAAGCCCAAGCCCTGATGGGTCGAGGGAAAGGACCTGCATAGAGAGACCAACCTAGTGTGACCGTGGCTCGCCATGTGCAGTGGCATGCAAGCTGTGCATGGTGACTCCAGCATGTGTGTGCTGGGGCAAATCAGCACCTTGGGCTCCATGCTTTCCCAGCCCTAAAGTGTTCCCCCCTCTTCCCATAGGGTTTTTTTTTATTTATTTTTTATTTTTATTTTTTTTATTATTATTATTATTATTATTATTTTATAGCCCGAGGTGGGTGCTCCTGGGTGCTGCACTCTGTGCCATTAGGCAGCAGAAGCCAGATATGATACTGGGTTCCCACACAGAGAACCCAGAAAAATTCATCCCCCCATGGGAGGGTCGGATCTCAAGTCACCCCGAAGGGTAAGACTCCTTTGCTGGGCTTATTTGAAGAGAAGGCTCCCAATTCTCCTCCAGCAAAATCCAGCTTCACTGCCTCTAAAAAGAAACAGTGTCCAAAACAAGGTGCCAAAAACATGTGCCAACTCAAGGTGGGAGCCTCGCCGTGAATTTCAAAAGCCGTGAAATCAAATAAGGGAGAATTAATGGGCACTCGTGAAATCAGAAAGTGATGTATAATTAGAAAAAAATAATTTAGGGGCAGCCATTTCTGGCTTTGCCAGATTCAAAAATAAATCATCTTCTCCCCAGGACCTAATAGTATAAGAGGAAACAGAGGTGCAAAGCAACCAACATGCAATACCACACACAGTGACTCTAGCACCCCTGCCAAGACAAATCAACACCTCAGGCTCCATTGCATTCCCAACCCTAAGAGCAGAGGATCACTCCCCCTTGCCCAAAGAGGAACTACACTTGATCTTAGCTGAAAAGCCCAGCAGGTGCAGCTATTTTAGCTTTAAGGAAATTTCACAGTATGAGCTTGCAACACTAGCTTAATACTTGAGGCTTGGGGTAGCACGAGAAGTACCATTACATAAGTTATGGTGGGTAAAGGTGATAGAAAACCCTTTCACTTAAAATTAAGGGGGTAGTAGAAGTATTATTAACCACTCATCTACAGCCATCAGACAAGCCAGAAGGCTTGTTTTTACCCTCAGAAATCTCATGGTGCTACCACAACCACAAGGGATTCTGGGTAGGCTCATGCAAATAAGGTCAACAAGAATAAACTTTTGCCTCTATATCCACTTTATACATGGATCCCTTGAAAGTAATTGCCCGCTGTACAAGACAACCTCTGACAAAACTCATGCGCCTACCCAGAATCCCTTGTGGTTGTGGCAGCACCATGAGATTTCTGAGGGTAAAAACAAGGTGTCTGGTGTCTGTAGATGAGTGTTTAATAATGCTTCTACTACCCCCTTAATTTTAAGTTGAAGGGTTTTCCACCACCTTTACCCACCATAACTTATGTAAATGTTATAAAAAATCATATTACAAACTTTTTTAATGTTTATTTTATTTCATATTTTATTTTTTTTTTAAATTTATTTATTTTAATTAATTAATAATTAATTAAAGGTTCTCCGGGTAGATGGATGAGTTCAAAGCCATTTCATATCGTATACAGATAAATTATTTTTTTTGCTTTATACTGCCTTTTTTCCTAGTTTTGATTTTTTTTAAATTATCTAATTTTTTTAATTTATTTTTTTAATTTTTTAAAAATTTTAAGAACTTTGAGATTGTTAAAAAGAAAACATATCGTGGTGACTTCACTGGGGTCCATTTAGGTATTTATTAATTTAGTTTTCTATTATTGTTTTTAAAGTGACAGTTTTGTGTCCTAAACACCTCTACTATAAAATAATGCATATTGAAGTATTGTAAGTAACCGTAACCCTCTGTGAGTACCTTAATACACATTCTTCAGAAATATTTAAAAAAAAAAAAAAAACACTTTCCTGAAATTATGGCCACTGATTGACAACACTTGACACTTAACTCAGCTTTCACATGTGTGGCTGGCCTTAATTTACTTTCCAAAGATAGAGAGCTTTGGATAGACTACCTTGGGAAGTTCCCAAGTATGGACATCGCTCATCAATAAGGACAAAGCAGCAGAGCTTAAAAATCATGCAGAACCTCATGGGCAGCAGATCTACCAGTCACCAAGCAGCCATGTTCTGTGATGGATCTGTGTTACAGTATGGTGCCAGTAGGATCTGAACTCCTTTCAGACCCCATTCCTAACCACGGGAGCACTGCTAACACAGAAATGTGTACAAGGAAGTTGAGGTTAATATTCTTGAGATCATGGTTGGGGTATGGATATAAAAAAAAAAATGGTGGTTGGAATGAATGAAGCCACTTCCACACCAAAAACTCAAACATCCTCCATCAACCAGCTCTTCTTCTAAAGGGCCTCCTTGTATATGTTAGAACTTTGTGTTGGTTAAGCACAATTATATTATCATATCTAATTAGAAAAGTTTCTTTAGTAGCTGAGGTCTGCTAGGATGATGTCATTAATTGTACTCGTCCCTAGTGTTCATGCATGGAAATGACTCAATTCCTTACTGGGGATTGTGCAGAAGATATAAAGACCTCTGGATCATGTAAAGCAAAGTGATTGAGCTGAAAACCCGTCTGCTGGATCCTGCCACAAGAGTCAAATATATCAAATGCCCGTTATCATTCAACTAATTCTCTGTGACATTTCTATTTAATCTTCCCATCTCCAGCTTTGTGATGACACAGATCCGGCTTACGGTGAGTTTACTAATGTGATTTTCCAACTTACGGTGATGAGACGGCAAAAATTATTTAAGTTTTAATCATGTGTAGAAATTGAATGGCAGATGAGATATAAGTAGGGATTATGGTCCGGAACGGTAATATAAATTCAGACAGAGGACAAACGTGACTTCTTCACCTAATGTTAATCCAATTTAATAATAGAAACCCTCTAACAAGCAAAAGGGAATGAAAGACTATGTGTGTCTAATTTTAAAGGAGAGCCTGAGAAAGTATTTTTCTTGTTCTAACATTTCTCCTCCTTTCCCTTATGTACTTTGTTAAAATACCTTATACATATTTATTTATATTTTTTTATTAATTATTAATTATATTATATATTATTTATTATTAATGCGTATGTAAATGTATGTGGTGTATTTCTGTGTAAATGATAGGGTGACCAGTTATACATGCAGGTTAGCAATAAAAATAATACACCTAAATACATAAATGTGAAATGGCATGCATATGTGTGTAGAATATTCTATGAGTCAGGGATATTGAAGTATTATTTGGTTCTTAGGAATACAAGGTCTACATAATGATTACCCCTCATACTTCATAATAAGGACATTTTTCACATCTCCAAAGCTATAGTATTATGGATCTAGAAATTTGGATTTCAGGTCATGATGACATCATTACCTTTCCTATTTTGAGTTGGGGAAGCCAGCCATTTTAATCAAAAAAGAGCTCATCCCAGTTATCCTCATCTAATAGGATGGGGAATATTAATAGTGGCCTCTACTAATCAATATATTTCTTCCTCTTGTTTTTTAGGCCATGTTTAAGGTCAATATAACGAAAGTAACAGAATTCCCAATTTTGGGATTTGCAGACCTCGAAATCCCCAGCTCTGTTCTTTTTGTCCTATTCCTTGTGATCTACATCTTGACATTGGTCGGGAACCTGACGATTATTGTGTTGGTAGTAAAATCTCAGAGCCTGAAATCTCCCATGTATTTCTTCCTCGCTCATTTATCGGTGTCTGATATCCTGCTCACTACAAATATAACCCCTAATATGTTACAGCTTATAATAAACCGAGGAAGTACAATATCTGTTATTGGATGCTTCACACAGTTTTTCTTCTACGGTGTTTCAGCTGGTGCTGAGTGTCTTCTTCTCACGGCGATGTCCTATGACCGGTATTTAGCCATCTGCCGTCCACTCCATTACACCTCTATCATGGATGAGAAGCTTCAGTCCCAACTGGTCCTTTGGTCTTGGCTTCTACCCTTTATGGCAATGATATTTACTGTTTTACTTGTATGTGACATAAAGTTCTGTGGACCTCATATCATTGACCATTACTTCTGTGATATAGAACCGATTCTGGAGCTCTCTTGTTCAGATCACAAGCTTATTGACGTTACGTACTTTATCTCTGCTGTTATGTTTGCCCTTATCCCATTTTCCTTCATATTTTTCACATATATCTCCATTTTTAGCACCATCTTTAAAATTCCCTCCAGCACGGGGAGGCAGAAAACCTTCTCCACCTGTGGTTCTCATTTGATTGTTGTGAGTACCTACTATGGGACTCTAATCACTATTTACATGGTTCCCACCAAAGGTCAATCATTTAATGTCAAAAAGCTTATATCTCTTCTTTATACCTTAGGAACCCCATTTTGCAACCCAATCATATACAGTCTCAGGAACCATGAGATTAAGTTTGCCTTGGTGAGATGTTTTGTGGCTGCGTGGTGAATGGATTCTGATTACACTTCCAGTCCAGTTGCACTGCATCTCTCTCTTTCTTTTTGTTACCTCTTTACTGAGCACCAGGAGCCATTGCAGTGGTTCATAGCATAATAATCATTAGAAAGGCTAACAGTATATTTCTGCTTGGATTTAAATTGGTGATAATTTGGAACTGTTTTAGTCAAGGCATTTTGTTTGTGTTGGGTTTGTTGTGGACAATTGTCTCTATTGCATGGACCTACCTGGAAGTGGCATATACCAACCAATACTCCATCCCAGATCTACCTTGGTGTCCACCTACCAAACACCCAGCTCTTCAGAATATGTTAGCAACCACCGAACATTCTGTAGACCTGGTAGATAAACACAGATCTAGACTAGGCATTCCAATATCATTTGTAGATGTCTCTGTGTCTCACAATTATATACCAAATATTTCATCCTGTGTGTGGAAGAGAAAAAGAGTAACTCAGATAGGCCAACTGTGATCGAAACCTGCTCCTCTTCCATAAACGTCCTTCAACTTCCACATGTTCTCCATACCTTTCACCATCAGTCAAGGATTACATGTAATATCCCATCACTCATACAACTGGAGGCCTGGGCTTTGTATCTCCCTGAAACCACCTCTACGTGTTATTTCCTACTTAATAACCCAGACATGAACACTAAATTAATGTTTACAGAATGGAAAGAAGAATTGAAAATGGTGTTTAGCACTGGTACATCAAGCATGCAAGGAGTGCATTTCAAGAATTTCTAAATCAGCAGTATAATATTTCACAGATGGCGTTTGGTTATCTGAAACGTTCCCTAACAACGAGAATAAATGGAGAAACCGCAGAAGTGTTGGCATGATGCTTCATATCTGGTGGGTAATTTCTAAATTTGTTTCTGGTCTTGTGGAATCTCTTTTTCCTTGCCCTGCCTCACACCAGGTGGAATTTGCATTGCTATATATGTTTCCAGAAGATATGTCAACAAAAAGTAATCGCACATGTTCTAGGAGCAACCAAAATGTGCTTAGCTAGAGCATGGAAGTGCTCTTCTCAATCTTCATCACATGATATCCTTTATTACCTTGCAGCTACAAGGACATATGAATATATGACTTTCTGACAGGTATGGGAGCCTTGGGATGTACTGTTTTCCACAATACCCGACATCAATGAACTCCCTTCAAATTCTTAATGCAGTCCTACAGGACTTCTTGGAGCATCTTGGTGCTCGCTGACACCTAAATCTTACACCCTTCTACACTTTTTTGAAATGTTGGTCCTCAGATAAGAAATGTATTCTCTATTCACCGGCATACACAATTAATTACCAAATCTGACGCATTAAAACATAGGTTGCTTATAAGTAAGTAAGTAAATAAATAAATAAATAAAAAGAGTGGATCTCCTATGATCTCCTATAGCAAATTACCATTAGATAACATCCTGTAGAGCATCACTCCACAGCAAACATCTCATCCGATAAAAAATAATATGTCTGTAGACCCTAGGCACATGTCCACCCATCCCTATTGTGCAAATTCTGTATATATGTATATTTAATTAAAAAGAAATAGAAATGTATGATGTGTAAAATATTATGTGTAAATCTTTGAATATGACTATATGATAGCAATTCCAAAGGCCCAAAAACAATCATCAGCAAGAGAAACATTATATTCACAACATGACCCATTGAGTGACAAAAAGGACTGCATAATGAACTATTGTGGTATCTGTTACTTTTTAACCTATAGAGGAGATTTGCTTCATTTTTCATGGTTTTACAGTATAAAGGTATCATCTGTAGACCTTTAAGTTGAAAAAGGTCTGTAGAATCATCATTTTTTGTGGTCATCATAAACATTTTGAAGTAAATCCTAAATTAACTCTAAACTATAAAGCGTTCATCAATATCTTGAAACCAAATGTGAGAGATTTTCCATAGATAATTCTTCAATGTCTCTGTGATATACCTTCTAGTGTGGATGTAACGTTGGCCAGCAGGATCAGTTGAAGTGAGGTCACTGAATGGTCTTAAGGAGGCTCACAAAACTTTATGATGCTGAACCAAATGGAATCGATGCATTAACAATGAATAAAAATGAATAGACTCATCCATTCATTATTGGGGAGTTAAGCCTAGCCCAGAAAATCGAGGCTACAACAGTCATAACCCTTTTCTCAGAATTTACTCTTACATTAGTGTGCTGTCATCACACTATTAACTCTTTCAGGTCACAATTATCTTCTCACTATACAACTGTCAAGACTCGGGTGATCAGGTCGGGTAGGAGCCCATGCGCAGGGGATACTTGGGGTTAAGTCTGTCACCCATGGTGCATGATTATGCAAACAAAGACACCACAAGCAGAAATCCATGTAATGCAGTGTATTTTATGTATATAACAGGACCAGCAAATAAGGGTAATAGTCTAAGCAAGTAACCGGACGTATGGCAAAATAAAATACAGGTAATAAGTCTTTTGGCAGGGAGTCCGCTTGGAAGGGCAAGAAAGGCAGAGAGCCCGCTTGGAAGGGTACGAAAGGCACACAGCCCGCTTAGAAGGGTACAAAAGGCACACAGCCCATTTGGAAGGACACAAAACAGGGAGTCCACTTGGAAGGACACAAAGCAGGGAGTCCACTTGATCAGGACACAACGCAGGGAACCAGGAACAGTACAGGTGCAGAGCCACAGCAGGAAGGTCCATAGACTTCAATACAAAGGGCAGGTTCATAAAGGCAGGGTAATCCAGATAACAAGGCCCAGCTGGATGTATTGACTAGGGCTCAACCCATGTAACAAGGCAGACCTGATCCTAGTAATAGAGTTCTGAGTGCTCCAGAGGGCAGAGGGTGGCCACTAGTGGTAGCAGATTTAAATGCCACAGGTATGAAAAAGCCGTGGTTCAGGCAGCGAAAAAGTGGTTCCTGACAACAACCTTAGGTACAAATTAAGTAAAGAGATGCAGTCTGCTAGACTAGACATTACATCCCTGCAAGAAGACTTGGAATACTGTGCAGTGAAGTGGCAAATGAGATTTTAATGTTGACAAATGCAAAGTGGGAAGAGAAATAAATGTGCAAATTATACCTTAAATGGGGTTGTGTTATCATTAAATCATTAAAGAAGAAGGACTCTGGAATAATTGTAGATAATAAACTAGGCAACAGTGTCCGGTGTCAGACAGCTGCTGCAAGTGCCAGTAAGATATTGTCATGTTTAGAAAAGGGTAAAGACTCATGGGAGAAAAAAAACATTTTGCAGTGTTAAAGAATTAATAAGAGCAATGGAGATCCTTAGTAGGAATGTAGAGAAAAATTGAATTTGTTTACACTAAGAAAAGGTGTCTTAGAGAGCATATATTGTTAGACGTGTGCAAATGGGCTAAAAATTATTTGGACACATTTTTTGGTAAATGTTCGGGCAAAGAATGACGTTCAATACCCATATGGTTTGCCACAAATTTGGTAACATTTTTAATTTGGGAACTAAATTTGTTGCTCAGTGTCCATGTTTACTCTCACTCTCTCACACTCTCATTCACTCTCTCTCTCTTTCATGCTCTCTAAATGTTTCCCTACCTTCTCTGCCGACCAGTTCTGCCTCTACCTGGCTCAGTTGATAGTAATGGGAGTTATGCTGTACCCCGTGAATGTCTGGCTCAGTATATAGTGGCTCGAGTTATGCTGTACCACTGTCTGTGTTTCACTCAGTATTTGATAATAGAGTTATGCTTTACCGCCATCAATGTCTGGCTTAGTATATAATGATAGGAGTAATGCTGTACCACCATCTGTGCCTGGATCAGTATATAGTAATAGGAGTTATTCTGTACCACCGTCTATATCATACTCAGTAAATTGTGATGGCAGTTATACTGTACACTGTCAATTACTGACTTAGGATATAGTGATGGGAGTTATACTGTATCTCTCTTAATGTCTGGCTCAGTGTATAGTGATGGGAGTTATACTGCACCTCTGTTAATGTCTGGCTCAGTATATAGTTATAGAAGTTATGCTGTACCACTATCTGTCTCTGGCTCAGTATATAGTGAACATGAATATAGCTATGATGAAGTCACTGATCAATTTGCAGAAATAAAGTCTCGAAGGCAGAGGATATAAACCCATTTACCTTCACAGAATAGGGTTACTTTGAGGGTTACTTTGGACCTATATTTTTTGAGTTGTGTTGTTATAGAAAGTTTTTGTGAATGATTTTTGTGACACATTTTATTAATTTCCATACGAAAGGAAAAGCAATACATAGCAATACAGTTGAATTTGGTCTAGCCAATTTCTTAAAAGACATGTCAGTGCTATTACAATGACAAAATCTATCAGTCTCATAAGCCCCTTGGTCATATTCTACGTGAGGTGATATGAGCACACAATAAAATCCAGTGAAGTGATGTCTAACTCTATCCTTAAGATAGATCTACAACACACTCTCTCTAGTTGCCAAAAAACTGTACCTTGGCCAGCTTGCTTACAATGCATCATTGATATGGCCACATATTTTACACACAGACCTCAAAAATGAATCAATGCAATAGCTTATCAGAGCCCTAGTTAGAACTCTAGTAGATTAGACGTCTCGACCATATTACTCATCTCCACCAGAAGTACCAAGTCTCTCCTTTGCATGTGCATCATTTTTTATTACAGTGTGAGAGTAACAGCAATGAAACCCAATACAGTAAATGATTTAAAGGTCACCCTTTTAAAGACATTATGGGGTATATGTGACATAAATTTCCCACTGGTAAACACAAAATGTCTTGCCCAAATTATACACAAATTAGACAATTAAAAGTGAAAACGAAACACGATATAAGCAATTCTTTCTTGACACAAACTTCATTTTGTGACTTGAGGTGATGAGCATTATGTGAACTGTTACAATTGCTCCCAGTGCTTAGGTAAGATAACAGCGAACATGAGGTGTAGCTGCCTACCTGGCACAATTAAGGAGTGCTATGTTCCTCTGGTGCAGTGACAAGGAACAGCTCATGGTGCTAGTTGTTCTTCAAAATAGAAAAACTCTTCATTGGAATACAACTAGACACATTGCAATCAATTTGCTTTCTGTCTTATACTAAACTTTGGGGCGCTAGTATCTATTGGCCACAAAGCAAGAACATATTTCACCAAAGCAGCCTTAATCTCGTTGTTCCTGAGGCTATAGATGATGGGGTTGCAAAATGGAGTTCCCAAGTTGTACAGGAGGGATATAAGCTTTTTGATTCTAAGTGAGTCTCCTTTAGTGGGAACTATATAAATTGTTATGATAGACCCGTAGTATGTACTCACCACTATCAAGTGAGAACTGCATGTGGAGAAGGCTTTCTGCCTCCCAGTGCTGGAGGAAATTCTAAGGATGCTGATCAAAATGGAGACATATGTGAAAACTATAAAGCCAAATGGGGTAAGCGTAAAAAGAATAGCTTGAATAATAGATGTAATATCAACAATAGTATGATCTGAACACGACAGCGCCAGAATTGGTTCTAAATCACAGAAGTAATGGTCAATAATATGAGGGCCACAGAACTGTAAGTTACTTACAAGTAAAATAGTAATTACCAATGCCATAAAGGTTAGAAGCCAAGACCAAAAGATCAACTGAGACTGAAGCCTTAAGTTCATGATGGAGGTGTATCGGAGCGGCTGGCAGATGGCTAAATACCGGTCATAGGACATCACTGTGAGAAGAAGACACTCAGCACCAATTGAAACTCCATAGAAGAAAAACTGTGTGATGCAGTTAGTAACAGATATTCTGCTTCCTCCATTAATGATAAGATGGAGCATATAAGGAGTAACGTCTGTGGTGAGCAGAATATCAGATAACGATAACTGAGTGAGGAAGAAATACATGGGAGATTTCAGGCTCTGCGACTTGACTACCAACACAATAATCAGCAGGTTCCCGACGGTTGCCAAGATGTAGATCAAAAGGAATGGAGCAAATAGCAAAGTACTGGAAATGGAGAGGTCCTGAAATCCCAAAATTGTGAATTCTGCCACTTTTGTCCTATTAACTCTAAACATAGCCTAAAATGAAGAGAATAAAAAAGATACATTCTTAACTAGTGGTCTGCAATAATACTTTTCCCTACCCCATTTGGAGGTAATATTTAGAATGTGCTATTTAATGGATTTAAAATCATTCACAGAGTGGTGGGTTTTCTTAATTTAACCTTTTGTCTTGCCAAACTGACCCGAAATGCACGATTTTTAATACAGAATTTCAAAGTATTAGTTAAATGCATTTAAAGTGGAATCCTATGGTAACCCTTATCCATTTTGCATTCCTAAAGACCAAATAATATCCATGGAAATACTGATGCAATTACATACATGCACATGAACATCGCAAACCACATAATATTTGTCCCCATATAAATATCTGCATAGGTCAGAGCTATACTAAAATCTTAGACGCCTGTATATCAAGTACCCGGAATCTTAATATGGGTCACGGGAAAAAGAAAGTATACCTTCTTTGAATTTTATGGTTTTAAATGTCAGGACATAATAACAGTCATCTGTTCCTTAGCCGGTCTAAAAATGCGACCTAAGATGAACAACACATTATATTACATATCACACTGTATCATGGTTTATTCAACAAAAATAAAGCCAAAATGGAGAAGCCATGAGAAGCCTAAGTATTGCTTCATAGGAATTAAGATGCAGACAGGTGGTGCAACTCAAATACCCTTGGTTAATTGGTCATCAGCAAGTGTGAACAACCTCTATCAAGACAATTGCCAGTCTTCCTAGGAGTTGATGTCCAAGCAAATCCACCCCAAGGTCAGTAATAATAATATTATTATTAATAATAATAAATCCTGCAGTAAAGAACAAGAATATAATTTACTATATAATAATAGCACTGTTTATAAATGGATACTAACATGAGCAGCAGGGATAGGTTCAAAGTGTCATTGGTGCCTATAGGGCAAGGTTCTTTGAAACATTCACCAAAAAAACTCATGCTCACTATCCCTGCCCTACAGACCCCATAGATTGGTTCACTATGTACAGAAGAACATTGAAAAAACTGGCTAAGTATTAGGAGAAAAAAGTCAGGTTATACCTCTGTTGAAATCCAGTCTCTAGACATGACAAAAACTTTGCATCATAAATTATAAAAGAACATTGATCTATGATCCTTGTGGATGCACCTCTGGATGGGACCTTTAACTACCATAGGAAAAAAAAATGAGTGATAAGAAATAATAATTTTTGTTATAGAATCCAGTAGGCAGAGGAACATCGCAATCACTGATTCTTTGTGCTACAGAGGTTTTTATACATCGTTAGAAAGATCTCTGGAAAGAATGTGTCACCAGGGGGAGGATTGCACGGAGAGTTCGTATGCCACTGCATCAAGATTTGGGAATATTAATTGGATTACTATTAACTGTTTCATGAAGTAACCAAGGCAAAGTATCAACAAATGTAGTGAGTTCTTAGAAAAAGCTGATTGGATGACAAAGGGATAGCTTCTGGTAAACATTTCCAAAAACACTTGCAGTATACAAAGCCCCCAGTGGCCAAAATGAACGGAGGGGCTGCATGACCATGCCAATTAGGAAAACCATGTTTTGTAGTGGAAGCAAGGAATAAGTAACAAGACGGGGTGGTCCATGGAGACCATTATATAACCAGGAACCCCCCCCCATGTTTGTAGCATTTTGTTGGAGGTTAGCAGGAGTTTAACATTGTTGGAGTGTTACCAAGCTATGTCTGAAGATAATTTGCAGGACTTGATTGCCCAAATAAGGGTGTCCCCTAGGGAATATGGCACCCCTTGGGTTTTTAGAGTGTTTGGGTCCTTTAGCTGCAAGTGGGGCTGCTTAATCTGCATAGGTGGAGTCCCAGAGACTGCCTAGCATGAGGAGGAACAGGCCTCCTGCCTGTTTGAGTCCTGGTTCGGCGTCATGAGCAGCTCCCAGATCAAGGTTTGGCCCCAGCGGTGAGACTGTTCATCCCTCAAGGAAGAGGACAGCAGATGCTGGGAGCAGGCATCTGCATGCGGGGCAAGATGGAGGCCTTCGCGCGTCACCAGGAAGCAGATTACCCACGTACTTGAGTCAAGAGGGCAGCTAGAGTCGCAGAGCAGAGTGAGAGAAGTCAAGATGATGAGAGAATTCTTTGAGTTCCTGAAGTTGCCACAGGTCTTCTCGATGGTGGCCGGCCTGGTGGCAGTGCTACTCCACCTCGTGGTTCATGAGTCCACTCATCTAGGTGGAGCAGATGTGACCTACCGGCGTGACGGGGGGCTCCAGGATGTCACTAGATGCTTCACTAGAGCAATTCTCTAGGGTGCTTTCTACACCCAGGAGCTGGGAAGTGGCTGCTTTGGGCAGCTTTGTGAGTCAATTGGGAATACTGATTCCACAAGGCTATGCCAGATTTCCAGTCACACACTACAGCTGCCCTTTATTAGTTATTGCCAAATGAGGCCCCTGCAGGTGACTAATAGAGTGGCTTGCACTGAACTTTAACTCCTGGAGCGGGGAGACCAATGGTCTCCCCAGGCGAAGTTTCTCCATCAGGAGTTAAATGTCTATATGAGCGACTCTATTGGTCACTCGTACAGACCTTTAAAATCATCCAAAAACACTTTTATAGGCCTGCAGATGACATCCTGTATCCCTCTCTATCCGTTTATTCCTGCCCCGTGAGATGGAGGGGGGAGTGTGCTTCTAATTCCCCACTAAACCTCCTTGGAACTTAATGGGTGAAAATCTGTGGGAGAAAATATCATCACTTATAATTTCAGGGCCCATTAGCAATATTTTGTGAGGCCATCAGTCTTAATTTTTGGCCCATGGTAAAATATCATCACTTGTAATAAAAAAGTGGAAAAAACTGTTGCAATAAATAATATTAATTAATCTTCACTCAATGGGATTAGATAAAAAAATGGCTGCTGGTATTATGGTAGTGTGTTAATATATGCACCAGAGGCTCCAGTGTGTAGAGGATTGCATGGCACCCTCCATCGACTTTAAACACCCTAATGGAGGTTAATGGAGGATGCAACGCACTTGCAGTTTAGTGAATAGAACTGCATGACCTCGTCTAAAACATGATATGGCCACATATTTTACACACAGACCTCAAAAATGAATGAATGCAATAGATTTTTAGAGCCCAAGTTAGAACTCTAGTAGATTAGACGTCTCTACCATATTACTCATCTCCACCAGAATTACCAAGTCTCTCCTTTGCATGTACAGAATTTTTATTACCGTGTGAGAGTTTCTCCATTATAACAATGAAACACAATACAATCTTGCAGATGATTTAAAGGTCACCCTTTTACAGACATAATGGAGTATATGTGACATAAATTTCCCACAAACTCAAACTCAAAATGTCTTGTCCAAATAACCGTATCTGTTAGATGCTCTGAAAAATACCCCTCGTCTTATAATCAGACCTCGAGTAGACGTCTGACTGTAAGACATAGAGCCAGATCCCCCGCAGTGCTGCAGTGAACATCTGCACAATGCGCGCAGACAACCTCCATTTCTGCCCAGCCCTTCTATGATGGAGCACCGGCATGACATGACCTTCCAGTGCTCAGTCATAGAAGCCTTGGCCGAAGTGCCGGGCAGAAGCGGAGGTTGTCTACACGCATCGCGTAGATGTCCACCGTCTAAAGCACAGAGGAAAGCCTGGGGATGTGTTGGTAAGTCTGGGGGGGGGCAGCGTGGCATATAGGGGGATATAAGGCTGGAATATAGGGGGTAGAAGGCATATCAGGGAGGCAGAGTGGCATATAGGGGTGTAAGGCATTTCTAGGGGCAGATTGGCATATAAGGGGTTATAAGGCATATCTGGGGCAGATGTGCATAACTCGGGGGGCAGGTTGGCAAACAAAAAAATGCGTTTTTCTCAATCATAGTTTTTATTAAATATAAAAAAATGTTTACATATGAATTAATATTTACTAGTAAAACTTTTTTCCTATAGGGTAGTCTTATATATTCTTTTTTCCCTAAATTAATGTTTAAATTTTGGGGTTCGTCTTATAATCGAGAAAATACTGTTTATACAGAATAAACCAAAAAAACTTGAAAAAAAAAACATACTATACGCAATTCTTCATACAAAGTTCAGTTTGCTACTTTGGGTAATGAACATTATGTTGTGAAGGTGACAATGGCTCCCAGTGCTCAGGAAATGTAAGGTAACAGCGAACATGAGGTGTAGCTGCATACCTGACACAATTAAGGAGTGCTATGTTCCTCTGGTGCCGTGTCAAGGAACAGCTCACGGTGCTAGTTGTTCTTCAAAATAGAAATTCTCTTTATTGGAATAGAACTAGACACATTGCAATCAATTTACTTTCTTTCTTATACTAAACTTTGGGGCGCGAGTATCTATTGGCCACAAAGCAAGGAAATATTTCACCAAAGCAGCCTTAATCTCGTTGTTCCTGAGGCTATAGATGATGGGGTTGCAAAATGGAGTTCCCAAGTTGTACAGGAGGGATATAAGC
>VKOC01000766.1:0-184720 GCA_009364415.1 Spea multiplicata
AAAATGTGACTGTTAAAGGTTACGGTACCATTACAAAGAAAGGCACTTTCATAAATTTTACTATTTCTGGAGATTAAATGCGCCATTAAATGTCGGAAATATTTGCATAAACTTTGCATTGATTAAAATTGCCGGTGATTAGATTGTTTTAATCTGCGGCAAAAAAAATATCTAAAAAAAATAAATAAAAAATAAGATTTATCAATTTACAAAACTATTTTAAGGTATTGTGACTCATGCAACGATTTTATTGAAAGAAGATATTACCGTATATATTAACAGCATGAACTATATCTGTATGCAAAATAAAGTACAGTTCTTGTTTACGGACATATAAATTACCTTTCTAATACAATACAGATTCTAGACAACTCTAGAATGGCGCATGCATGACACAACTACTACTAGAATACTTGTCATAGTCCATAACATCTTATCGTCTAATCTCAATATCCTAGGGGTTACGGTCTATATTATCTTAGTTACTAATCCCAACCTCAATGACGAACAGAATATCTTGCAAATATCTTGTTCAACATAAATGTTCCGGTTTATCTCCACTGGGTAAAAGGGCAAGTCATCTTACTTCTAATGTTCTCAGGGACCAAAGGGCCAAATGACTGACACAGATGGGTGGAAACGTAAGGTATTGTGACTTAGTATTAGACAGATTGCAAGTCTTCTAAATATGGTTTAGATCAAAGAGCTTGCAATCTGTTATACAAAAGAAAATGAATCAAAGCAATAAAAACACTCCTTGTGAAGAAATAAAGTGAAGCTCCTTGCACCGAGTGTACATAGAAGAAAGATGTGCATCCCAAATCCAGAGTGCTCCTCTTACCTGTGACTATGACAGTCTTCCCCTTGAGGCTGGTGTCACTCCTGCATCTTCTCCCCCGGATCCAGTTGTAGTAGACCAACACATACACCCCTACCGAGATGCCAAATGCCAGCAGGTAAGTCGCCATGACTTCTACCGCCTCTGAAATGTGATCAAAAACCCAGACAGAGAGTGACTGCAAGTTCGGGGCAAACGGGACTCATCATCTAAATGCGGCAGCTGCTATACGCAGGCAAATTCCGCAGGGTTAAATGTCAGTGTAACGCCATATATACATCGCTTTCACACTCACACTCACACTCACACTCAATTCCGAGCGATGTCACCGTCTGCACAGAGCAACTCTCTCTTGCTACTTCCAGAGGGACGAGAATCTTTATGTAAGAACGGCTACAGAGCATGTACGGCGGCCGGGAGGGGACAAAACTGCTGCTTTCTCGTTTTGTTCGGGAGTCGGATTTCTAAAAACCCCATCTGTTCTCCGTAATCCAGATCTCTGTAATCTTGTTGCGATTATGTAACTGCTTTTTGTCAGATAACTGATTAAGGTCTTTCAGTAATTCATTACACATGTAGCGCTGTTTGTAGTTAAAGGAAGAGTAAATACTTTCTAGCACATCTTTATATGGGTTGTGTGTGGCAGCCGAACACATATAGTATATTTTTATCTTTATATAATAACGATTAAGATGGCCCAGCACAGTTTTTTACAGGGACTAAATGGGCCTAGTTCCTCTTATCCGCTGTCAAATCCTGTTTCTATAATCATAAAATATATAATAATAAAATGTATAGCAGTAATAGAAAATGTTGTGTACATAAAATGAGTTTTATTAAATAAGTCATGGAGTCACACTTAAAGGTGTGGGAGGCATGCTGGTGTCTTTGCTCATCCTTAAAGACAGGTCCGACTAGTTCTCTTTTATGTAACCTACTTCTCCCCCCTGGCCATTTGTTTTTCTGTCTTGGCTCCTATTTTCACAAATGTGATCGCTCAGGAGTTATCAGGGACCGGAGAAAGGATAGATTACATTTAGACATTATGCTCTCCCAAAACCTCTGGAAGTTAATGAAGGCTGGGCCTTCTAGCCTTTAAGAGGGGTCTGTCACAACATATACATTATACTTGTGAATTCGGATTTGTACGTATTTTAATTAAACCTGCCAATTTCGTTAATTCGTACAAATGTGAAAAAACGAATGAAAATAAAGAGCTCTAAATTTTTGTTTGCATTTAGTTGATTTTTTTTTACTCTAACTCTTATTCATGCTCTCTCGCACTCACGCCCTCATTCATAATCTCTCAAACTCCCTCTCATTGTCTCCCTTCCTTCCATGTTCCCATCTCCTTTCCCGCAGCCACCCTCATCTTTCTTCAGCTGCTTTTCTCTACTATCTGCCCTGTTAAACGGGCCTCCCGAAGCACCTCTTCATAAAGTGATTTGTAACAGGTGGCTGTCCATCCCAAATCTATGTAACAGTTCATTTATTTAAAATAACTTAACAAAAAGGATGTTAAAAACAAACAGAAGAATAAAAAAAACTTTGATGAAAATGCATGTCTTGTTTCCATTTCCCAACTTGGCCCCCCCAGTTAATGCACATTTCAGCCTAGATATGCCACATACCCTCAGACATGCCACATGCCTCCCGTATTGTACATATGCCTTATATACCCTATATGCCTTATACCCCCTGAGATGCCACTGTGCTCCCTGATATGCATTGTACCCCAGTATGCCTTATACCCCCAGATATGCCTTATATCCCCCAGATATGCCATAGTGCCCTCATAGACTCGTACACAAAACTTTTATAAATAAATACAGGATTAATCTTCACTGCCCCCAGGATTTAAATTCCCCTTTGTTTGTCCCCCTTTACCTTTAACTGCACCTTAACTTAACCTTATTAAATTAATTAAATTAACTCTGTCCTCAGCATTAAATTAACCCCCCCATATAACCATAACTGCCCCTAAAATAACCCCCACCTCCCCTAACTTTCAGCAGCCCAAATATTAATTTCATACTTAGTGTTAGATGAGTTGCTGATCAGTGATCAATGATTAACACTGATTATAAAACGAGGGGTATTTTTCATCTTACAATAGATAAAATCGATTCAACTAATCGATAATGAAATTTGTTGGCAACAATTATCATTATCGATTATTATCGATTAGTTATTGCAGCCCTGGTTAGAAGGCATCTCTCCGTTGGTGTCACCAAGGGTGGCAGGGAAGAGTATTGATCTACATTATTTTCGCATTAACACCATGTAATTATGCAGATTTCCTAACCACAAATCTCATAATCTCAAGAAATAAACCATAGCATAGACAATCATTCTGTTGTCACAGTGACGGGAGTTTTAACAATCTCTATAATTCTCACCAAACTAAAAAGCAACAAATCCTCTTTAGTCAAGTCTCTTTTGCTTTATATATACTGCTAACTGTATATAGTGTGGACTATGCATCAAATACACACAGAAAAAGAGCAAGAAACTTCAAATTCTTAGCTGAGAATTTCTTTTCCTTGTCACATCCCGGTAGCATATGAGATGGCTCTGCCTATACGAATAGGGCAGGAGAGACTTAAACCCCCAGAACCTCTCCCTTACCCAAAGTGAATACAAAAGATGAAATATGGAAAACCAAAAAAGCCTTTATTAGGGAGTGAGACAAATTGTTACCGGGAAGTTACAAGGAAAATAAATTCTCAGGTAAGAATTAAAGTTTTCCCCTGTCACTCCCAGTAGCACAGGAGATATAAAAAAGACACTTAGGGAGGGAAAGAAACAATGGACTCCAAGACTACCGAACTTGGCATCATCTAGACCGGCAGGCTGCAGATGATAATGGTTGACAAATCATATGAACACTCATCCAAACAGCAGCTTTGCAAATTTGTTCAATAGGAACTCCAGCAGCCTCAGCCTAAGATGCCGTGACCACTCGGGTGGAATGAGCCTTGAGACCAGAGGGAGGTTCTTTATCAGCAGCTTTTGTAGGCTTCGGAGATAGCAGAGATCAACTATCTAGCAATAGAGAAAAAAATCATAGACCTTCGCCATGGAGCAGTCTTCTGTAGGTAAAAGTTCAAACACCTGCACACATCCAAGCAATGGAGCCAGCGTTCCTTATCATTCGTAGCGTGAGCACAAAAGACCAGAAGGACAATGTATTGATGGAGATGAAAAGGCGACACGACCTGAGGAAGAAATTCTGGAGGAGTACGGAGAATGACCCTATCCTCAAAGATCTGGAGATAAGGAGTTAAAATAGAGAAAGACTGAATCTCGGCTGTTCTTCTAGCTGAAGTTAAAGCTATTAACAGAACCAACTTCCTGGTGAGAAACTTGATCGAGATGTCTTCGAGGGGCTCAAAAGGAGAAGTTAGGCTGGATAAAACCAAATTCAGGTCCCAGGAGGGCACCAGAGTCCTCTTGAATGGATGAAGTCTAGAGATGGCGTTCATGAAACGAGAGATTCAAGGGTGGACTGCTAACTGTTCACTTGATAGAGCGCTAAGAGCTGCCACATGACCTT
This sequence comes from Spea multiplicata, assembly GCA_009364415.1. Classification (NCBI taxonomy): domain Eukaryota; kingdom Metazoa; phylum Chordata; class Amphibia; order Anura; family Pelobatidae; genus Spea; species Spea multiplicata. The sequence goes on from VKOC01000766.1 coordinate 4,395, forward strand.
CAGGGTGGCTGGAGACAGACATTTATGAAAACCAGCTTGGAGCAAATCTAGGAGGTTGCTGATGGAGACATTATCCTGCTGGAGCTGTCTGTTAGCACACCAGGAGGAGAAGGACTTGCGGATCTTCTTCTTGGTACTTTGTTTCTGGCTCTTCATTTCAGCCATCTCTTCGGAGAGACCAGCTTGAATTAATCTCTCCCTTTCAGGAGCCACGCTGACAACTTGAAGTGGGATTCGGATGGAGTACAGGCCCTTGATGGAGCAGGTCTGGTTGTTCCCCAACTTCTTTGGAGGCTCTATGGACAGGCGGATTAACTCTGGGTACCAAATCCTTTTGGGCCAGTCGGGAGCTATCAGGACCACCTGGCATCTGTCTCTTTTGATCTCCCAGAGAACCCTGGTGATGAGAGGAAGGGGGGGAGATGTAAGCCAAATTGAAGTCCCAAGCTTGGGAAAAAGCATCCAGAGCTAACGGACAGGCTGCTGATGACAGGGAATAAAACAGCGAGAGTTTCCTGTTGTCTGCCATCGCCAGGAGGTCAATCTGAGTACCCCAGTCACCCATGACCTGCAGAAATTTTGCAATGTTCAAGCTCCATTCTCCTTGTAGGACAGATGTTCTGCTGAGAAAATGTGCAGTAAAGTTCTCCTTTCCATGAATGAAAATGGCCGAAAGGTGGGAGAGTTGGAACTCGGCCCACCTCCCGATCTTCTGAAGAAGAGCGCCCAATTGAAGACTCCTTGTGCCGTCTTGCTTGTTCAGGAAAGCCACCACCGTGCAATTGTCCAACAAAACTCACTGCTTTTCCTTGTAGCCTGGATTGCCAAGAAAGGAGCGCCTTCCAGACTGCCAGAAGTTCCAGCACATTGATATGAAGACGACGTTCCTGGTTTGACCAAAAACCTTGGCTGAATTATTTTTGCAATGTGGCTCCCCAACCTGATAAGCTGGTTTCCGTAGACACCACTGTCCAAACAGGTTCGGTCCAAACCAGACCTGAATTCAGTCTTTTCACCTGAAGCCACCATCCGAGGGAGACGAACACTGGCTGGAATGGATTGATCCCATATGAAGAAAGGCCTATGCCGGGGCAGGCCTCGTAAACACCATTCCCAGAAGGGGCAAAGATTTTCCTGCCCTATTCATATAGGCGGAGCCATCTCATGTGCTACGGGGAGTGACGGGAAAATAAAGTTCCCACACAGCTAAACTAAACATGTTTTTGTAGCTTGTGATAGCCTTTCTGGTGGCCCTACCTATTCATGTTACATTTTGATATAAGATAATGCCTAGAGAGCATGCAGACGGCACCACATGGAGGCTTTGGAAACCTGCTTGGGGAGGCCTGTGTTTATTCATCGCAAGAGGTACAGTTTTAGAGGGTACGTTAGTCTTCTGGGATGTCAAGGTTTGCTAATTTATAGGTACTACAACTAGTCAATTTAATCTGATGATAGTTCTCTAGGATTTTTTAGAATGATACAAACAAGATGCCGTTCTTTCTAAAATCCGTAGTTCTGGCGAAAAAGTAAAAAAAAACCAAAACACATTAACAGATATCTAAACAACACAACCGTTTCTTTCTTGGTGGCAGGATGAGGACAATGGTAGGAAGTACCACTTCCTGAAATTTATACTTTTGGCATATATTCAGTTGGATATTACAAGTCGTTCAAATGATGCATTAACAAAATGTTGCAAGACTACACTAAGCTACAGGACAGAAGCTATTTGAAGTACTGAAAAAGCCAAGATGAAGCAAATTATTTCATGAAAGTTAGTTTCTGCAGATGAACGATGGCTCAAAATCTTTCTGAAGGAAACTCAGAACAGTAGGAACCAGTGCAGTTTAAGGATCCAACAAATGCAAATGACACCAGGTAGAGAATTGTTGCCAGCAGTCTGGTGAAGCCCAAGTTCTTCAAAATCCTCCTCTCAGATTCCCATACCAGTTACCTGTTACCCTCCATAGCAGATACACTAGGGCAGCTTTTAACAGCTCTCACTTTCCCCAGAAGGCTATAGAACCTGATCCAGCATTTTAATCCTATCTCAGAATTAATCTTTGGTCAGAGTCTGGATCAGAATCCTTCTTTCTCAAATTCTCTAACTAGTATGCTACAGTTGTATGACTGCTCAAGTACTGCTAAACTTTACTTATAACACCTTTACTAAAACATTTAACAATGCTTTCAACTAAGGTTATTAGACCATCCAGTTGCCTTCACTACAATAGATATTTGAATCAGGTTAATATTGGAACAGAGGGTTAGCTCATTAATAAAGTCCCAATACATTATGACTCACTCTTGCTCTATAAATGTATCACATATACTTATCTTTTCCGTGACTAATGTGACAGTTTTAGATATCAGAAATGTTTGATCAGTAGGAACTTGAGAAAGTAGAAATAAAACTCAAAAAGCTATAGCACACAATATCAGAAAGAATCATTTTTTTATATATATACAGAATACAGGAAAAAAAGTTTTGTAAAATCTAAAACAATACAATTATTTACAATGAAATCTAGCTTGTCCAACCTCCACAAGAAGTGGCAGTGTTACAATAATTAAAAAAAAAAATATATATATATATAAAAATAAAAAAGGAAAACAAAATTAACAGTGACAGACAAGTACGACAAAAAAATGTTTTGTTACAACAGACAGGAGCCAAAGGCATCACACGCAGCACTGTACACATTTAAAAATATTAGGAAAGAAAAACAAAGGCAGCCTTCTGTGTATGTACAAAATTATCAATGCTGTTCCTGCTGTCTGGGTGAAGCTAATTTTATTGCAAACATAGTTAAAATGAGAAAGGATTTTGGGAACCGGTGTTTTTTTTCAGTTAAATGTTGCAAATTGAGAAGAAATACAATTCTGAGGAAAATAGTTCTATATAGAATGGTCACTGGCACAAAACAGAACAAGTTTGTTGTTGTCTTTATTAATTTACAATGGCATGAAGAAAAAAAAAGTTCTAAATGTACTTTTCACGGTCTGCAGAAAGTCTTCCAACTCTTTGATAGTGTCCGGGTAAATCTGCTCTGGGGAGGACTGAGTCTTACAATAAAAAAAATATATATTTATATATACTTATAATATATGAAATGTATGATAGAAATATATGTGCAAATGCCCCTAAAAGTTGAGCAAAGGAGAGGGGGGAAATTAAAATGTGATGTTTCTTCATATCATGCAAATGTGCAAACTCTTTCTGGCCAAAACAGGGAATCCAGGAGGCTGCTGGACATGTTTGCTGTGACGAGTAAAGTTTTAGTTCAGGAAGAGTTTTTTGTCTCGTAAGAGTTCTAGTGTTTGGCTCCTAAGGAACAGAGTTAGATCTTAAGACTGGCACCTGATGAGGTGACTTCACAGACACCTTGTCTTCTAATACCAGGTCTTGTGCCAAGGCATCACTCTCAGCTTTAGGTTGCCTTGTTGCAAAATCTGTGATTGAGAAGAGGAATTGAATGCACCCCAGTTTGATGTAGCTGCCATGATGCAGAAGGGCAGTTCCCTCCCAGCCTGCTCCACTTCCCCCAATGAGGCTAGAACTGCTAGCTTTGCAATTGCACGGTTGCTGATGAGGACCTTGTGCCTTAGAACGCATAACCTCCTCTTCCTTGACAGCCTCTGGCTCTGGGTTTTGGCTTTTACTGCGCTCTAGGGAAAGAAAGAAAAAAAATACTCCCGTTATAGAAAGGCATTGAGTGCAAACATGCGAGACTAAATGCATCAACCCATCAATGTATGGAATACTCCTTTAACACTTAAGCACCACATATTTAACACACTGCTAGTCCATCTACTGGCATATATGTCTAGTACATTTGAAAACAAACCGGAAAGGACTTCATGAACTGATGGTCACGTTTTCTGTGAATTTCTTATTGGTGCCATGGACCATTGGAGAAATGACGGTGTTTTCAAAAATATGAAATTAAACATGAACAAAACTAAGCAAATTACTTACTTATTATGCTTTGAACTTTGGCAACAATACTGCTGGGAGGGGTAGGGGGGACCTTCTCTGAAAAGTCACAGGAATAGAGCACATTGTCAACAGTTGTTCCATGTTCACTGTAATTCAACAGCTCATAATGCTTTGTGTTCTGAAAGGGAGGAGAGAAGAACAATAAATAGAACATGAAATACACTGTTACTGTCCAAGATGCTTCCTTTAATTTTTAAAAAGTAGTAGTGTTTTTAAGGAAGGACAAATGAGATGAGATGACCTCGTGGAGATGTTTTCCGGTCAAGGGCATTAATTACTGATCCAAAGCAGGATCTTATTCCTGGGTTTGTGTCAGAACACATTGTATAGAAGCAGTCCTTCAATGTTTTCCTGCAAAGGGGGGGCCAGACACCGTACTCATCCACTTGGTAATTTTTACATCACAGTGTCCCTTTAATATTACATTAACATCACACTTAAAGCCCCACACTTAGTATATTGAGGACGATGTGGACATACACTTACTTCATCGTAAAAAATACAGGCGTGCTTGCCAGACACATAGTTACAGTGACCGTAATTTGTAAGGCAAACATCCATGTCTGCTCCTGAAAAGAAAGAGGGGAGAAATATCTGAACACATAGGCTTTACTATTTCTACGTTTCAAACATCATCCTGACAGGTACAATGTTATCAGATAAACCAGGGGCAGGATTGCATGTTGACATTCAAGAGAAATTAATCTCCCCCCAGGACACTATACTGAGCACAGACTGCTGAACACAATCATAATAATATGCTAAAAAATGCTGTTAAAGAATAGCATATACCGAATAATGTAAGATCTATGTTAGGAAATAAAGATTCCCAGTGTTAGCGCCTAAGGGGCTGGAAGGAGTTCTAGTGTCGGCCGGAGGAAAAAAAATTGACACGACTATTCATTTCAACATGACACACACACACTTCTATTAAGTGACTCACTTATTGTATAAGAAATACAGCCTTTGCATTTATATTTGCTATGGGACAAAACATTATGTCCTTGCTTGATTCAAGTCCAAACCAAGGGATCACATTTGTATTAAGATAGTATCTTTTACACAAGGTGCACAACTGAAGCCCTGCACCAATAACATGGGTCTAGGTACAGATTAGAAGCAAACCCATTCACAAACACCAACCTGTGCCAATATAGAGCGTCCGGTAGCACATATTGACAGGCGCCCCCACACCCATCATTAGAGGGTAGAAAACAGCCCGGGCCTGTACTTCTCTTTTCTGGGCTGTAATAAGATAAAATATGTTAATAGAAGGTGTTCATAGATGACAGGAAATTATGGACTATTTTAAAACTGAATAGTGGAAAACATTAGTTGTTTGTAAATAAAAGTGTTTGCAGCCAAGGTCAAACAATGACATTTTCCTGTATGCTTCTTATAAGGATGATGTAACTAAAATAAACACACCAAACTTCACTATTACCTTTGATTGATCAACCACAATGTTTTTCAAGAGTTAATCACACGCTGCAGACTAAATTATTTCCATTTGCACAATACCGGATACTATCTGGATGAAGACATTTTTTTTTACATTTTTTATAAAGTATGATATGGTTTGTTTTATAATTAAATAATATGTTTAAATCCACACAAGGGGGTCTGTGCTTTTCTCTTTCCATGCGTAATAAGCACAGGCCTGTAGGGGTAGAATATTCAAGCATTTTTATATGTGCTGGCAATTACTTCCATCTGAACATACAGTAGTTTCAATATGAAAGACAAACTACTTTAAGACCAGTTAAAACTTTTGGGTGCATCAAAAGAGATGTGTACAGAACCAATTGGGTACCCAGAGATCCCTGCAATGTGCTCAGCAGCGAACCAGTCCACTCGTCAAGTTACAAATAGCCTTTAAAATAAACTGGTAATTGTTGAACAATGTAAAACGCAGGTGGACATCTAGAAACATAGAAGCGGATGGCAGATAAACATTCAATTCATCTAGTCTGCCCATTTTTGACTCTGAGCATAATCAGTCCTTGCTCTTATCTTAGAGTCAGAATAGTTTTATGTCTATACCATATAAACACATACTCTCTTACCGTATTACCCTCTACCATTATAGCTGGCAGGCTGTTTTTTACATATTTAAATAAATATGTAATAGGTGAATACACAATTACCTAAATGTGCACAACAGAACACAGAGGATGGCGGAAAGTAATCTAAAGGGGCCACAATCCACTGTGGGAAGACGCACAAACATCTATCCAACAAAGATACAAAATTTGGAAGCAGAAATGCAAGTATGCTCATTTTTTCCATATGTAAAAACCTTAATCAGTGGTCTTGTGCTATAATTATGATAGCATTACACCTATTCCATACATGTTTCAATGGTGGAAGACTGTTCCTCTTATGTACCTCCTACACAGAGAAGGAAAGCCACCTTACATTCCATCTAAGCTGCTGACCATCTAGTTTTCTATCCAACTCACCTTCCAAGTGATTGCTTAGGGACGGAGCTGGCTGAGGACGGGCGGCACTTGCTACAGGATGATCTTTGGCTGAAAAGATCTCCTGGATTCTCTGCATGGCCAGGAACTTTACCAGCTTCTCATCCAATAAGTTTATTTGGATTTCTGAAATTACAACAAAGCGACAACCAACACGATCAGATCACTGTTCTGACACACTGAAATGAAGCAAGGAGAGACTTTTTGGAAATTATTTTTTAAACCACAAAATTACTGCGAGCCCTGTCCAGAACCTCTGCTTTCCAGACATTCACATCCTAAAACAAAGTTTGATCTACTGATGGTCTGGGTACTGACGTTCGATAAACTTCTCTGGAACTCTATAATTCCATTCAAAACAGACCAAATCTGGTTAACATATACCAGTATCTTAAACACTTTGTACTTTAACAGATTTAAGCAGATCATTTTTATTCAAATGACATTACTAAAAAAGGGGGTTCTGAATTGATTTGCACTTCTCACCTGCAAACATCAGAAATGCTGTTATATAGCTACACAATTAAAAAAGCTCTTGTATCAGACCTATATGCAAAGCAAATCAGACAGGAGAATGTCCTATGCATTAAAAGGCTAGATCACAAGCATCACTCACCTCCATTTCCATCCATCAATGTTCTGAGTGAGTTGGTCAGCTCCATCATAGCTGAAGAGTTAACTGTTGAAGGACCAGTTGAAGCACAATCAATTAGTAATGTGCTAGGCCGGACTTTACCATCTATTAAAAAAAAGAAACATAATAAAAACAAATTAGTTCACGTATAAAGAGAAGAAAGGCTATTGAAACTGCCCTGGCATTTCTCTCTTCCATCCAGAATCCACAATTAAAACATTCTAGGAAAGTTCTGCAAATGACCATAAGAATTTTCAACATGGTTGAAGACACCATATATGAGCAGAAGTTAGCAGATCGAATCTAAACACACATTACATCAGGAAAACTGAAAACACGTGTATACATGTATTGATGAGTGTATTACAGAAAACGGGGAAAAAAACCTCCATTACTTTATTTTATATAACTACGGTATCTATCGTAGCCCGAAAAACACATTACAGGAGCATTAACTAGAATAGATTCATCATTGAGCAAGTTTTTTTTTTTTTAGATGTCATGTCTGAAATCTCGATGCAAATGGGTTCATAAATTTACTGAGAGCAATAGAAATGTGGCCAAGACTTGTGGAATTCTTTCAGAAAGTTAGACAGTAAGGACTCTCACCATGGGCTAATCTCTAAAATGGAAACGTGAGCCTGACACAGTCAACAGAAAGTAATCTAGTGATCTTCATCCGTAAGGCTGGCAGATCGCAGGGAGAAAGTCTCAGATCTAACAGGTTGCTAACGATGAGCATCTCAGCTCAGTCCTGCTAGCAATATAATCTAAAGATGGAGGGCAGGCTATAACTATTATATTCTGGGACATACTGCAAACACCACATGGTGACTTAACAAAAACATACTATCGGAAACGTTAATACGGAACAAAGCTAAAATTGCACCATCTGCTGGGCGTAAATGAACCACACAGAGTTTCTCAGAGGGTGAATCTCAGAACGATGTCCAATGTAAACGCGAATTCTTAGATAAAATAAAGATTGCACCACCAAAGGGAAACACAACTAAACAAGTGTGTTAAAAAGCATCGGCACTTCACAATCACACAAATTGAGTCAGATGACTGTAGGAAACGGGTTCTTTTCCAAGCCGGTCGGTCCTATGATGCCAAACAAATACTACAAGTTGTCAAAACAAATGACAGAAGCTGCGGGTGGAAGAGATTCATCTAAATACAAACACAGATATTGCAGCGGAGCATCTGCCTGCAGAGACAATCTGCTCATAGACAAACGGGGAAGGAAGGGAAGGATCACGCAAGTACGAAATAAATCTATCTACACTACTAACATCGATGGCTCTTTAAACTCTGAAGCAGAGCCAGACGTGCCACTATTCCATAAACAGACTGCAGTGTTTTATAGGGTGGGTCAGATAACCTTTAAAGAGAGTCTGTGACTACGTAACAGGTTGGACTTCAAGTCCCATTACTTTTACAAAGTGTAGAGTAAAAGCTTTGAGCGTTTTATTATCCAAGCGAGTGCTGTGGTGAATTGATAAATGTACCCACACAAATGTAATGTTTGGGCTTTCTTTTGAAACAATATATATTAACGCAAAACATTTTGTACAATTAAAAAAAAAATTTGTACGTAGCTACAGACAAAAATAACCAAGATCTATGAAATTGCTCTGATTTGGAAAATACCTCATATGCCGGGGATTTTCCTCTATTTCGTTAGCAAAAAAAGTATATGTATTCCCCCCAAAAAATATACGTTAGTGAAAAGAAGGCAATCCTGAGTATTTAACTAGGGCTATTTTAACACTTTTCAGGCATTTTACCTCCCTTCTCTTCCTAAATTTGTGATAACAGTATTTTATGTTCCGCAGTACCCCATGTTTTTCATGACATATCCCCTACATCACCGGTCTTTAAGGTATTAAAGAGGTTGCCAGGCAAAAATATTTAGAATCTGCTGACTCTCCTGGATTCTTTTAATCCCACCATGTTAAAAAGCTAACTTTCTTCTTCACAACAGTTATGGTATATATTCACCAATTCACCAACTGTTGTGAGTTTTGAAGGAAACTCAAGGAAACTGAGACCCTACAAGTTCCACTCCCAAGTGAAAAGCTCCAAAATGTCCCACTCCTGATACACATAGATCTGTGACTAAAACCTGAAACCAGAATACATTTAGTGAAGAAGCTTCTGACGTCAGCATTTTACCAAGTCACGTCACTCACCTGCAGGTGGCGTTGCTGCGCAAAGCCTGGAGGTACAAGAAGCAGCCGAGGTCACTATGTCTCCTACAGCCTGGGGAGGTGTAAGTGCCCTGGTACCGGATAGAGGGGATCCCACTGGCCTGGAGTCAAGTTGGTTAAGCGAAGGGCCAAATTGTGCTTGAGCAGGTTTCCGTAACAAAGTGCTAGAGAAGTCAGGGCTGGTGCAGGAGCTAGGGGGGGTGACAGCAGGCACTGGTAGCCGCTGTGTACATATTGTAGACCCCAATGTATTCTCTGTCTTCACTGCATGGTTCGGGAGTATGGAGGATGTTGGAGGAGTGCCCGATCGAGGGCGTGCTTGTCGCTGAGTCTGTACCGATATAACACTACCTGTTCCTGTCAGGCGTTGAGGGTCAGTCAACTGCTCTGTAGCATTAGGGCTAACACTGTACGCGTGAGGGCCATTTGATTTGGACTCAGGGGCAGCAGGTCCATTTGAGGTGCCACTTGTAGTGGAGAGGCGCGGTTTTACCACATAAGTAGTATCTTCCTGTAAAGATGTTGACTGACTGCTATGACATAGCTCTAAAGACGTAGACAAAAGCGGTTTGCCATCAGTGTGCTGGTGAGAATTGGAAACGGAACCATCGGGTGCAATAATCGGTTTGACATCCAACGTGTTAACGTCGTCCGAGCTCGAGCTCCAGGACAGAGGCATCTGCTTAGCAGACAAATGTTTCAATATGCTGCACTGGAGTGCAACCACACTACGGAGCCACTGAAAAAGATAAAACTTGGTTACAGTTAAATGTAATTATGTCTACGTAGCACAACAAAAATCCTACAAAGGTCCTTCTGGCTTGTCTGGTGGATGTAGATAAGTGTTTAATAATGCCTGTGATATATGTAAATCTATACATATATACCCAATGGTTACAATAAATGAAATGTAGCAAAATGCTATTTTTTGTGGGCATTTAGTATTCCCACTATGGATTTCTAACTGCAGTATGTTGCGTATTCCTAGTCAGATTTCATTCTTAGTATTTTTTTCTACATTGTGCATAAATGCAAATGTAATTGCCGATTAACATTACTTTGGTTAAGTAAATTATACTTGAAGTATCGGGAAGCTTACTTAAAACACCAACTTACCTCTTGTTGCTCTGCTTGGTTAGCTAAGTGCTCAGAGTGCAATAGGTGCTTCTGGGATTCATCTGGGACACCATTACAAATCAATTCCCCATCACGTATTCCCGCAGGAGCCAGCAGCTGAGGAGGGGCCTGGTACTGAGCTTTAATAGCATCAGGAACCTAGAGAGAATTAAAGGGGGGCAAAGGTTACTTCCAGAGAGAACACACATGTAATAATATATATATTTAATAATTAGATCCAAAGAATGTCTAATATTTTCTAATGGCGTTAGGATTATCTGCATACCTTAACCGTATGCTTTCTGGCCTGCGGAAGCACCCTTCGGGTGGGTGGGTGTGTTTTGTGGATGCGGTTCAGGAAGTCCAGCTTCACCGCGTGTTGCGAAATGCTGTCCTGAAATCGGTCAAACACCTGGCACCGATTACTCAGGGTCATACTCTTCTGGTTCAGCTGCAGTGGATGCAATATATATACTATTTAGGACATATACAATCACACACAAACCCGACATGACATAACTGTACAAATGAAAACAAATAATAAACACAATGTTTACTCCAAAAGCCTTTACACTTTTGGTTCTATTCACTACAGGGAGAGTTGCGGTTTCAACTACTTGACTTTGCATTATGAAGGCCCAATCCCAGTGAGCTTCTGCTGCAGGAAGGAATCACTTTGCAGGCCCTGTATAATGTATAGATAAGTCAGTAAGATTTGTTCTCATGAGTCATCCTCACCGCAGACTTTTGCAAGTCCTGTCCCTTTATAATGAATAGTGTAAACCACAACTCTCCAGACAACGGTCCCTTCAGTGAAAAGACTCCAAAATTCCTTGCTTATTGCAAATTAAAGCCTAGGCACTGTTCTAAAGGGACGGTGAGGGAAACAATACTCACCACAATGTGCTCAATATGATTGGGACACATCCAGCGGCCCGCGGGCATGGCAGTGAGGGGTGGATCCAAGCAGTCCATATGAAATAAGAGAGGACAGTAATCACACTGAATAAGAGGTGCCACACGACAGCTCCTAGGAAGAAATAGAGGCTATAATGAATCACACACACACTATAATATATATATATATATATTAAAAAATAAAACATTTGGGGCTATTTATTTTCATGTCAAGTTGGTATGTGTTTTATGAACATGAAACAAGGTGTCAGATTTGAGTGTTCGTACCGGCTGCAAGTGAAACAGACTTTAGCTGGCAAAGGTACCAAGCCATTGTGGTCCAACTCGTGCTGTGCTTTCTTAACATTCTTTCCGGTCATCTCTTCTTTCCTACGTCGTTTGCTGGTGCCTGTGGAAAAGAAACAGACAAAGAGCGTTTTTTACCAGTTAGACACAGTAATAAATAGCATAATTGTATTCAAAGCAACTGTAAATTTGTTTCCTCCCCCAAAGTATAACGGAGGTTATGCCAAATAAAGGTCTAAGGGACACAGCTGAGAAGGTGGTGTTATCGTAGCCAACAATAGAATGTTTCGGCCAACTGGATCATCTGGTTGATTGCCATAAGTATAAAAGTTATACTTTTTACTCTTAACCGGATATGTTTTAAACAGCCTATCCACATGTCCAAGAACACATTTATACACTTTTCAAGAAGGAAATTTAAAGCAGACTGGCTTAATTCTGGCACTGTCCTCTATTGTGAGGTATATTCGTCACGTAGATTCCCGGCACTGACCTGGAAGTGCTGTGGTGCAGGTAAGTTCGTTGGGCAGCTGAAACTGGGTAGGATTCCTCTCCATAGCAGCAGCAATGAGGAGCTGAAAGGGTCGTTTGAGCTGAGAATGTCCATAATCTGCTTCCACAGAAGGGGGCTCATCGTCTACATCGATCATGTCTTCATCCACATCATTCTGCTCGGAAACGGGAGTATCGGTGCTGGCACTAGATGTAGGGGTGCCAGGACGGCTCACTCTTCTCTCCAGCATCCTGGCTTGTGCAAGAGCCCGGAAGCTGCCAGCAGCACGTTCCGAGAAATCCAAGTCACTGGTTGGCGACACCGTCCTCCTTCCGTACTTATCAAATAGGCCATTTACTTGACCCAGCTCCTTCTTACGCTCTCGTTTCTACAAGAAATAAAAATCCTGTGCTTTAACGAATATGTTACCATCAACAGGATTGTACCTTCACTATCAAGACTGCAAATCTTCAAAATACTTAGGCCAATCAATTGTCACATAAAGGAAAAATTGTGAAAATAAATTATTTTTGATCAGCCCTGGAGGACACGTCTTATGCGATACTTGCTCTCAATTGAAAATTTATTTTCAGAAAATCAACATATGAAATAATTGGTATTTCTGAAACGTGCAACTCTAAAAGGAATATCAAGTTTATCGCTAAAGTCAAGCAGGGGTTTCACAAAGTGTGTGTGTGGGGGGGGGGAAGCACAGCTTGGGACCTTTAACCCCTTCAGGTCTGGGAGGTACCTGGTACTTCCTGGTGTTAGGTCACCGGTAGACCGGGACGTACCAGGTACGTCTCCTCCAAAAACCGCCCCCACATCGCGGTGATCGTGGGTCCGCTGCTGTTGCCGTCTGCCCAGACCAGCAGAGCCACTCAGAGCCCGCCCCGCCCCCAAGCCTACGATCACTCCCACGGAGGGATTCTCTAGGCAGAAACCGCGATTGCAGAAAAACCTGCAATCGCGTTTTCAGCTGCCACAGGGAAGGGGGTGGTGTGTTGAATGGGGACTTGTGTGGGGACCTTACCCAACACCCCCCTACTGCCTGATCGCTCCATGAGAGCGTCAGTGCAGCGTTAACCCCTTCAATGCCGCGGTTAATTCCCGTTTTGTAGGGGGCTCTGCTGCTGGTGGTCTGCCTGGTAGCCCTTCTTTATAAAAGCACTGCATGGTACAAAGCTAGTTCAAAGCTCCAAGCACGTGCCTTGGAAATTCCAGAGAGGGCAAAAGCCAAGATATGCAAGGCAAAAGATTAATAACTTTGCTAGTACGATGACTTACTTTCCTGCGAATGGTGCAGCGGTGACACATCCACTCTCCCGGGGGCAGCATCTCCTCGCTTAAAGGGGGGTTGCTTTAAGAGAAAAGCATATACATGTGAACACAACATAACAGATAAGGGGCGTAACATTACATTTCTGTCCTTTTCACCAAGGAAGACACATACTACACAGAAAATTGGAACGAATAATAATCATTACATGCTAAACAAAAGTGAAAAGCTTAATGTTCTTCAGGTTATCAACTTTTCACTGTTATTTTAAACATGGGAAACGGGTGGGGCGACTAATACCCTAATCCTGTTAGGTGACTAATCACTTCAAATAAATGGCACTCCTGATGGCAAACACGCATATTAAAAACATTGCTTCCTAAAGCCATAAATTGCCATAGAATTATAACAAGTAAGCCTGTGAGAAGTTTAGTAAAAAATATTGCTATGCATGTTAGAGAACCCCCCCCCCCCAATATGACTGTTTTCGCGTTCTGCATCTGTCGGTGCAAACTTGGCATGCCGTTCAGTGAAGCACAAGAGCCGCACAGCTGAGCCGCGTCCATACCGGCCCGACATCTAACACAAGGGAATATTTGCATTTCCCCCAAACCAATACAAGTTGCAAATCCACAATCCATGCGCAAGCGTCGTCCAGTCAGTTTATTTACCACAGGAAAGGCTACATAACGCTGTGGGGAGCTGCATGATATATAATACAGAGAAGCCTTTTCATTGGACGTTCCAGAGAAAACATTACTGGTAGTCTAGCATATTTAAGAAAACAAACCTTTAAACATTTTAAACCAATCTGGGCTATTAAGATTTAATTCACAAAACTTTTTTTTGCAGCTTCTAAGGCAACCTATAAGTGCCTGTTTTTTTTTGTCACAGGACAGACATTCCTGGCTTATTGTCTTCAATGTTCCGCGTATTTTCTTTTAGTGTTAAAAGAAAAATATTTATATTTCCACGGGACCTGTTGTGCGTTGTGTTCGAGAATGCACTAGTTTGGCCACCAAATGGTTACTTTTCCAGATGACCTTTTTCATAAGCCTTCTAGCCCAATATTTTTCTCAGATCAAAAAGTACGGTAAATAGTAGTGGAATCGTACACGGTCTAAATGCTAGATATTACTGACACCTAAATACGTTTAGTTGATATTTTTCTTTGGACTTAACAGCCCCATTCATTAGAGCGCAACCAATGCACGCAGCATGAATATTCAAGACACGGCTAGCATTTTGGAAGTGCTTAACGTACCCAACTAATTTCCCCGGAGCCGCATGGCCCGCTGCCAGTCCACGGCCTCCAAACTCAAGTCTATACATGCAACAGAATTCATGAGACGGAGACAACGGCTTCCTTAGTCTACAAACACACCCGGGGGAGATGGGGACGTGATGGTTGGCCCTGTAGAGCCAGACGACAAGCTGACTGCAACGATAACACTTCCTTGGACCACAGCATTTCCAGGTCATTGTGATAACACAAAGCGGACAAGAAACCATATTCTCTAATATTAAAGCACTGCCATGACTTAATGGTAATATAAAGGCCTAGGTATGGGATGCACTATTCGTTATGCCCTGTTTATACAGTGGAATATCAGATTTAGTCGCATAGTGTCTTATTTGGACATTTCAAATTTTAAGATTAGCAAAAAGAAAATACAAGTTATATACAAAAGTGGTGAAAGCAACATAACATTTATGGCTTTATTGCGTGACATTTAGGCAACGCAGACTCAGCAACACAGCTCAAAAAAAAAAGCCAAACTGCCCAATTTTGGATCGTAAGTGGCACCATTAGCAAGAGAAATACGACTGTCTGGCCCCCAGTCACCAGTAAGCGGCGTTTCATCAAGCTGCTGGGTCCTTGAGTGCAACGGTGCGAAAACCAACGGCAGCCACTTGAAAACTCGCATCCTAATCTCACAGAAGGTCTGAGCGCAGTGCCAAGCGTGAAAAACGCAGAGAAAATGTTTCCCAGCTCCATGAATGATTTTGCCTCCTTCGTCTGCTACACGACGCGGACAGAAAACGACGACGAGCAAGTATCAAAATAATTCCCGCATTGGGCAGGACCACCTATACGACCCGTTTCATTCCGGAGACACGTAAAGAGCCTAAACTAACCCAAAGATTTCCCGCAGAGCCGGCCAACAGTTAACATGGAATTCCAGACTCTGCACCGCAGTTTAACCCTTTCATTCCTAAAGGGTCGGAAGCATTAAATCTATCGGATATTTGGAAATGCCAGCAATACACACGGTACATGTGCTTTGGTGCATGATCGTGTAAACACGTAATACGGCTGAACCACCTCCTTACGATAATTTGTAGAAGAACATGTTCCATCACTGCCAGGTTTATAGCGGCCATTTTACAGCAGAGCAATTTACAACAGGTCTCGCTGAACAGAACTGCAAAGGGAAATGTTTTGGGTTTTTTATAAAAGGAGTTTTGATGACATCAGAGCATTTTTTGTTCTCTAAGTGTTAGAAACTCCTTTTTGAATTCTGGCATTCACAGTCCTATCTCACTTGTTTTGAGACATGTTATGACAAATTTTCTGTCAAGAAAAACATGTCAAAATTAGTAGTAGCATGTGGCACAACACGAGAGATCATAAAAGGCACAGAACGTGTATGAGAATTAGCCCCATCCGCCCGTAAACAGTGAAGACATCAGAATGTTTCACTTCTGTTAGGATGGGGGAAACCTGGTCTGCACGCAAGGTGCTAGAAAGCACTAACAAAATGTTCCCAATGTAGAATGTAGTAACCTGGTTTGATGCCACAGAAAACTAAGCAGTTGGGTACTTACTAGGTCAGTGAATGAGGAGCTGATGCGACAACGCAGCGTTGCCCACCAGCCGGATGACATCACACCATACCTTCGCTGCGTATTTGTACAGTAAAGCAATTTTGGCAGCAGCTTTGGCTTTCCAAAGATGTCCATTAGGTTGCAATATGGAATAACTTGCAAGAGCCATCAGCTTGAACACAGAGCCACCACTACATGCCCGGGCCCCAATACCCCCAGAACAACCTAGACAGTGGCGTTCTCATGACAAGCGTCTTGAGCCACAATCTGATCTGCTGTTAAGTATGGTTTAAATATACAAACAGGATGCACACAAGCAGTCCGACACGGATGTTCTCATGTTCAGCTGTCAAAGAACCGAGGGCCTTGACATTCACTATAAACCAACTGCAATTGCTACGTAAACGGTTGCTAAGGGCCAATCACCATTATTTCCCATATCCTACGTGACATCGGACCTTGTAACCGTAGCAACCAATGTTTATTAGGTATTTCCAAAACCTGTCGAATAGTGAACTGTATATCCATCTGAAGCGATCACTGTGATACTTCTACAAGTGTTTTGTGTGTCACTGACAAACATTTTCAGATAGAAAGACTGAAAATCAGTAAATTTTTGTCTGCGTTTTGAGGAGACATGGCACCAACAGGCTTACACATAGTAATTTAGGTTGAAAAAAGTTCAGCCTTTGTACATATATATACACATCCTGCAGTTAATTCAAAATAAGGCAAGAAAAAGCTTTTCGGGGGGAATTTGGTACTAGGGGGAAAAGACCCCAGCTAGGAATAATTTGTGGTTTTTTTTCCTGGGAAGAGAAGTGGACAGCAGGTACTGAGAACATGATAGGGTGTTACAAAATAAGAGAGAAATGACCACTTAGATGATAATAAGATGCAGATATTAAATTTGTAAGAGTCAGACAAACCAATACATTAGGTAAATAACCAATACATGGAATTTTTTCTCTAGATGTTCAGTAAGCACGCTTCATACGCAATATGTATGATTACTACAGTAACATACCCCAACATGCTTACAAGATGACATTGTTACTATGGAGCTGCTGAAGATCATCCAGTTGTGATTTAGAATAATCAATTGCTTTGGACGGCCATCTGGGACTCGCTGAGCTGAACATCAGTAGAACAGAACGTTTAAAGCTCGTTAGAAGAAACAGGTAGATTCCCGGCGTACTGCACTGATGGTGCAGCCATCACGGCACAAGAGCGACAAATCTCCCTCACATCTCACAAAACAAACTATGGCCAGAGATTAGGCATTGCGTATGATTTTTCATAAATAGCAATAAATATGTCTACATTTGGACTTGCTGCAGATGCCCTTGAAGATAAAGCACTATGGAAATCTCATATTATTGTGCTGACGATGACATGCAGATCATGGAATGAAGTTAAAGGTCTGCAGCACTAGCTACAATATGTACACCATCTGCAGAATGGAATCACGTTTACATGAAGCGTATGAAGCAGTAGGCTGATAAAGCCAATAATACACAAGACCGTGAATAGGTAAACTGATAATGGAGAACGGCAGTTTCCTGTATGGAGGGTAATCTTGGCTCTACCCCAAGGAGAGACTCACTGGTGACTTCTGCATCGTCAGGGAGTTTGGACTCTCATAGAGAGGCAGGATCTCCACTAATTTGAGATATTTACCAATCCAGGGCTCGACAAAGTTGGTTTGGATCTTACAACGTGGCACCAGGATTTGTTGAGCCATACACTAACATACATTTACACACTCTAACACCATACAGTAACAGACACACACAAACACCTTTTGCTCAAACGCTAGCTTTCTATGCTCATAAACAGTATTAGTGTGTAGCAAACACAATACATGCTAGCGCCACACACTTATAGAAATGCACAAGCCAACACTATAAATATATAAAAATAGACACCAACACTATGGCAACAGTGAATTTGGCACTACAATACAGCAGACATACTGACTGGCAATATAAACTTACACACACAACTAGCACTATACATACAGGTATACAACATGGACACGCATACTACATACACACTCACTGAATCCATCACTATATACACACTCACAGACTATAGTATACAGGAGAAAAGTATAGTTATAGTATACACACACACTACCCCCCCCTCTCACCTGCCACATAGCTGCCTATTTGCCGCCATCACAAATCCTGCATACTATGCTTTCTGGATTCTTGATGGCAGCCCTACCAAACCATGGGCACCAGGAAGTGGTTTTTAGTTGCCATGGCGACCTGGGGCTTGTCGACCCCAGTACCAAGCATCTCAGTGGGAGTTATGTAGAAAAAGTAATTGCGGTGCAGTTTGAGAACTAGTCATGGATGGAGCAGCATCTGCTGACTGGACCGTCCTGTCTGTTCTTATGGGGATAAAATCACTATTCAAACTTTGTGCCAGTCATTTTAATTCATAACCCCCAAGAGGGGCCACCGAGAGCCACCGAGGTCTGAGGACGTATGCAGTGTCTCCTGTAAGAAAGGACATGCGAGGATTTATTTTATTCCGCATTGTTGTAGTGCTTAACAAGGAGAGAAAATGCAGCAACATAGTACTGCAGACATGAAAATAGTGTAATTACCAAAACTGCTACAACAAAATATGTTTGAGTGATATCTGTAGCAAGTGACCCAGCTTTACTCAAAAGCTACTTTATCGACACACTTAGTGGTACATTGCCCCTTTCTGCCCCAGTCATACAAAGTTATTACATGTATTAAATTACATTTGCAGTTTAGTTTTTAGAAATATATCCCTTTTTCACAAAAGATGTGATAAACATCAAAGGAATACCACTAGAGAAACTACCTCTATTAACCTTGCCCAAAAGAAAGGTACGGCCCGGTAAATCTGGAGGGGAAGGCACAGCACTCTGGATAGGCGAGAACCTGCGACGTCTCTCGTCAGTTCTTTAACAGAACTTTTCAGCAGAAGAGAATTTGATCGCATTAGAAGCCACTATGAAGGCTGAGGGAAAAGCTCAACAGCGATGGAAGAGTATAAGAGGAGCAAACGGTAGAAATCAAAACTTCCCTGGAAAGAATAAAATGTCTAATATAAAATACGACATCTTGTTAGCGCATCAGAGTGCAGCTATATTTCGTAAAACGGCGGATCCTGTCTATACATTTTTATACGTAAATACATAAAAGTCAAACAAAGCTACGCTAAACCACTTCATGTAAAAGCTGACATGCTACTGAAGGGCATAAACAACTATATTGGGAACATTAAAAGCAGCCTTGTTACTTTGATAACGATCGTGCTTCCAAATAGGCTGTTGACATCTATAGATCTGTGCAATAATGCTTCCAAAACAGTAAGATTACAGAAAATTATTCTAATCAGGATTCAAAGCTTTGGCTTCTTAGCATTCCAAAATTAGAAAAGAGACAGCCCTAAACAAATAATAAGAAGAGTAAACCTTCGAATGCCCTTCTTACTGGCCGACAGTGACTGTGCTGACTGTGATAATATCTCTATATAACTGCCCTGGAACCAAGAAGCTTCCAGAGGTCAAATGGGGTAACCAGAGTCTATGTCTCTGCAGAGATAAATGCAGACTCACCACAATTCTTCCTGCACAAACTACCAGAGTATATTTAGAATATGATAGATGGTCAACAAAGTTGTAATTCACATAGTATTGTACATTTCCCTAAAACGAAAGCCGTCTTATATACTCCACGATAAGTCAGAATATGAACCGGTATCCAGAACACACTGTATACACTTCCATTCCTAACGCATTTTAGCAGATTGAACAGGGATCAGTAAAAAACTACATGACTGGACTGAATCGGGCTATCCAACCAGAGCATAAAGACAACAATTTTAACCCCTTAAGGACAATGGGCGGTCCCTAAACCCTTTGAAAACAATGCATTTTGAGCCCGTACATGTACGGGCTTTGTCATTAAGGGGTTAAAAAATGCTGCTTTTATTTACAAAAACGGGAGAATTTAAAACAAAAAACTAGGTCCATCAGTAAAGCTAATAATTGACCCCCCCCCCCCCCCCAACAATGTTGGCTTTTCCCCTCCATTACTGAATTATTCACCAAACCTTCATATTATGGTTGCTCCCTACTGAAAACATTAACAGATCTGGACTAGAAAACACAAGGCTTTCAATGCGCAAAGTGAGCCAAGCAGCAAACAATCAGCCTTTCACACCGCAGTAAAAGTCTCCCTGCCTTATTTAGCAAGCAGCACCAGATTTAGCCCAAACCCAAGAGAAAGCTGGGCTTAGTAATTAGGTCCCTACAGCTGGACGCGCTGTTTAACAAGCGCTAGAAAAACACTGCAAGCCTTGTCCAGATCTGTGTACCAACAGCACATGCGCCTCCATCACTGGCTGATCGGAAACAAACCCGCTTCCGGTGAACTTCCACAACCTAACAAAGTAACGCAACAGAAGGGCAATCATCGCGCCAAGTGCGTTTATGAACTGATACATTGTTACTTTCACGTATGAGCCGGTCAAGGGCTGAATAAAAGCCGCGGTTACATTAACCCTCAGTGGGGTGGGATCACGCTGCTGTATATCATATTCTGGACAGCATTAAAATGTACATTTAGGCAGCTTTAAGGGAACACCCCTTTAGCTTATTCACGCAAATCATGTGACCGCAAGCTAAACAAATCCAGTGGAGCGGCGACAGGCGATGCATATTTCCCCGAACAAATCACAGGACACCATGAACACGACCGCCGTGCCCCCTCCCACCGTGCAGCAGCCGATCGAAACCCCAGGCGCGTCTGACAGTGTTTACAGATAACATGCTTCTTAACGTAAGCAATGACCATCGTATCGAGCAAGCAGTGTTCGCGGGGCTTGTATTACACATCATGTACTAATGGAGAGGTAAAGGGGGAGTGTTTTTCACATAACTGGCCTTGGTGTAAAGAATGAAGTTGGCGCTTCAGTGTGCAGAGAACTATAACCGCTCATACGACATCATACGAAAACGGATTCAGCGACATAATGCATGAAGACACAGGGGGAGGTGGGGGAGAAACCTTAGCTCTAAGAGCACCTAGAACGTCTGTCTGCAACAGTGAGCAGCAGCGCCCCCCACCGCAGGTAACACTCACCAGCACTGGAGATGGAAGGCAGCCGGGCAGTGGTCACAGCACAACAGATCCCCTCCTTCTTTGCAGCTATCACAGCTGTCATGGTTGGTGGCTCTTCCGCTTCTCCGTGGCTCTTTCTCCGGCTTTCTGCTTTTCTTTTCGCCATCCTCACTTTTGGGGGGTGCCAACAGGGCTTGGATTTGCTGGATGAGGCAAGGGAGGAGGGGGGAGAGCGTTTAGGATAATGAAAAGCACTGCCCCCGGATCCCTTTCTATACCCTCCTGACATGGACAGCATGACAGGCTGTATATACGGTGCCCTCGCACCCTTCTCCCTTACTAGCATTCACAGACAGGGGTGACATGCAAAGAAATGCACCGAGCTAAAGCGCCCCCTCCAAGTTACTGTACGGTCTTACTGCGCATGTCAGCGCCGACCCTGTGTTCAGCCCCATCCTTGCCATGTCTGCATAAAGGGATAAGATGGTAACCAACACTTACCGACTGTAGGAATGCATGTACATTAGCAATACAAAAGCGACCCAGCATTAATCCATTATAGGATGGGACAGATACATCATTTACATTCACATGCACGATTTAGCAACAACGCTGATCTCTAGAACCCCCCCCCCCATCATCCCGAGCACATTAAAAGCCACCATCCTGCATAAGCTTGGTTTCCATACAGAAGACTCATTATGTATTTGAAGGTTTGGTGGAGGATAAACTGACGCTGGAAGGAAACGATATTACAGAGCTGTAAAGCTGTGGCCTCCTCCCACCTTTATTGTATCTCCTGGAGGCGAGGACTGCACAACCTTGCCATACACCGACTATGCAGACACACCAAAACATACATATATATCCACACCGCCTCTATACTGTATGCCATTAGCAAGTGTTACCCGCTGGGTACGTGCAGAGGAATGCTTTTCATTTAACCATTAGTGTTCCGGAGGCGTATCTATGACACGGCACACATTCATCTGGCGCAGAAACGGTTAAAACAAAACTTGGTCTTTGTGATTCACATGGGGAGGAACGCGCCGTTCACACAGACTGAAGGCCAGCGATCTGTGTACACAATGCCTGTCACCCATTTAAAGTTCACATTACAACGATAAAGTGATCTTCCCAAGAGCCCGTATTATTCCGGAAACCCCTCCTTACCTCCATTAAACCCCCAGAGGTGTCCAGATCGTACACGATCGTCTTGGTCTCCATGATGGTGCCCCACAGACAATCCAGGCAGGAGCAGAGGAACCACCCCGCCCGCGGTATTTAACGTGTTACAGAAAACAAATAAAAGATCCTAGGAGGGCAGCTGGACCCCGGGAGGAAATCCGAGGGAATGGAGGTTGACTTCACCTTCCTGGGGATTTAGCCCCACTGAGAGGACGTGGGAGTCCAGGGACAGAGGCAACACCAGAGGAGGCCGAGTAACGGAGACTAAGAGAAGGGGAAAGGAGGGAAATGGTGTCCTAATGATGCACTGTCTGGCGGCCTCGGGGTCTCCTGCACTCAAACAGAAGAAATCCACGTTCGGCAGGGATAAAAGGACGAAACGTTCCCTGCTCCGAGTATGTGGCGAGGCCTATTACGGGCCTAGCCAACCTGCCGCCGGTTCCTTCTTCTATGATTGCTTCGGACGGCGGATAGCATTAGGGCTCCGGCCATGTCGGGCCCGTTGCTTGCGTGAATGAGGACAGGCCGTGGGGGTGGGAGGGAATGTCGGTGTCTAATTGTGGGGGTTGCTGTTGAGGTCCAGCTCCTTCCGCGGCTGCTTACGTGAGTCTCCCCTCCCCCAGCGGCGGCCGCGCACTTGGCGCAAAGTGACTGCGCGGGAGACAACCCTGTACGCATGCGCACATTGATGAGGCGGGACATCGAGCCGCTACACGGGAGGAGGGCGTTTGGAATGGCTGATTACGTCACAAGCTATGCGCTGCCTATCTTCTTACTAGGGGTATGCAGTGAAGTGAGTTTTAGAATATCTGCGCGTGCGTATTCTTAACCTGTCAAAATATCGACGACATAGTGGATGTGGCACAGAAGACATCAATACTTTCTTGGGGGGGGGGTCGTCGAGCCGTCTATCAATGTCTTGTGTACGTATGAAATACGTCACTACACACTCTCCACTTATTATTATACACGCTTTTAAAGTGTGCCTTGTATTTTCTGACAGTGTGTTTTGTCTAATTAATGTGCGTTTTTACTTTGTGTTACTGTCAATTGTTATGATATTTTGAAATGGTGATTTTACCAACAAGTTATCATGCATTTCGTTTTTTCGTTTTACAGTCTTTTCTTTTCAATTTTAACCTATGGCACGTATGATATGTGGCGTGTTCGGGGACTAGTCAATAAAGCTGATTGAAAAAAAAAATGTTTTTCTCTGTGCAAGGCCTCAGGCTCTCCTCTCCGGAAGCCTGCGGTGGAACTTCCGCCTAAACCATTTGTTTTCCTGTGGAGATATTGTATTTGCTTTGTGGTTTACCTTTGTACCAACGTGTAGAAAAAAATGTTATAAAGATGCAATCTAAATTGTAAGTTGATCTGAACAGGGCTCTCCTTACATTTTGTTTATATCGTTATGTCCTGCTTACCATTGTACAGCGCTGCAGTATATGTTGGTGCTGTATAATTGATGAAAAATCTATTTCTTGGAAGTGTGATCGCTCTGTTTGTGGTCCTGCAAAAAGCCAGAAGGATATTTTTTTAATCTGAGCTCAAATTAAATCTCATGAATAAAAAGAATAGAAACTTTGTCTTATAAATGATAATGTTTTGCTGTGTTGGTGTTCATCATACTGGGACTGTGACAAGCAACTTTGTTATGTTAATGTGGAGTAATCCATGAGTTTACTCAATTCTGCCAGATGGGATAGTTACTTTAATATGAAGTGTTCGTAGTTATACCTCTCTGGCATCACTATATGGCATGTGTTAAGTTGCAGAAATCCTTTTTTTGTGGGCGTTAAATCAGAATATACAGAGGCAATATATCAGAGGCAATATACAGAGGACTTACAATTTTAGCTGAACTTATGACCATCTTTAATTATGGGGCCCTGGCCATGCCTTCCCTAGTGGACCCCAGCCCATTTTATATTATGCGAACAGCCACTCTGATGTTCAGTGCAAACAGTGATCCCTCCTTTACGCAGCACATTGATGTTGCATATGTGCAACCACAGGATGGGCACGGAATAGCTGCTGTGGGCCACTAAGGTAATCCTGGACCAAAGGCAACCATTGGTATTAAAGATGGTCGTTACTTGACGCAGTCTTCAAGAATGGCGACGTTGGCCTGTATAATTCATAAAAAGCTATTTTTTTTTCATAGTGGAACAGTGATTCTTCCCTCACAAATGCTATGAAACAATACACAGCTATTGTTGCCAAATGTTATTTTTGTATTCTATGTAACAAAAACAAATGTTGTAGTAAAAGCTACAGTTTCAAGTAAAGCACACTGGGCTCTACAGAGACACCTAGTGGTTAATTGTGGCTATTGCATAATTGTAACAATTACATGGTAATATAGCCCCACTGTACCATAAGAAGATGGGGTCTTTAATCAAACATGATGAGTCAGCATAGAAAAAAAAAGATGTACAATAACACAAGCTTTCAGGACTACAGATGTATTTTATTCAGATTTGTAAATATAAACTAAAGTGTTTATAAACTGGTAAAAATGTTGCAGTTATAACCCTCCTCACCTGTTGTTTCTGTAAGTCAAATTGTTATGCTATATGCTACTTGTGTTATGTCCTGTCTTCCCATTCTACAGCGCTACGGAATATGATGGAGCTATTTAAAACAATAAATAATAATCTAGTGTAAGAAGATGGTTCACCAACATTTTGGGTTTGACCATTTTACATGGCTTTAGACACCTAGCCCTTAATAAATAAAAAAAATACTTGGATATGATAATATGAAGACAGACATTAATAGCAATTTTTATTGTCAGCCCACTTTTGTATTGCTGAAAATCCTCAGACATTATTTGGTCCTTGGCCTTGTTTTATGTTCAAAGTTAGCCTTGTTTAGCTTCTTTAAATTCCCTCCATCAGCAGATTGGGTGGGCAATTCCCCCCCCCCCCCAAGATAGATGGAGGCATCCAGGAGTAGGAATAAAGAGGTAAGTCATGGCACCTGGGTATGCTACTGTGTCTGGGTATATTAGTATGTAAACATGTGTCTTTAGGTATGTTAGTGAAAGCGTGTGTGTGTATTTTATTATGTAAATGTGTCTTGGGTATGTTAGTGGAAGTGTGTGTGTTTGGGTGTGTTAGTGTGTGAACGTGTGTCTTTGTCTGGGTATGTTAGTGTGTGGATATTTTAGTGTGTGAACATGTCTTTAGGTATGTTAGTGGAAGTGTGTGTGTGTTTGGGTATGTTAGTCTGTGAACGTGTATCTTTGTCTGGGTATGTTAGTGTGTGTATGTGGGTATATTAGTGTGTGAACATGTGTTCTGTTCTGGGTATTTTAGTGAACATGTGTCTTTGAGTATGTTTGTGTGTGGGTATTCTATTGTGTGAACATATATCTTTTGCTTTGTTAGTATGTATGTGTGTCTGGGTATGTTAGTGTGTGAACGTGTGTCTTTGGGTATGTTTGTGTCTGGTTGTGTTGGTTTGAGTATCTGGGTATGTTTGTGTGGGTGTCCTGGTGTGTATGTTAGTGTGTGTTAGTAGTGAGTGTCTGCGCGTGTTAGAGCTGAGTGTGTAGCTGTGTTGGTGTGAGTGTCTGGATATCTGTATCAGGGTGTGCCTTAGTATGAGTGCCCCTCCCAAGGTCAGGCTTTTGATTGCCTCACTCTATTAACCTGTACCACTTCTGCTAGTAGGCCGTTCTGTAATATCCTCTCTCTCCGGAGTATGTGTGTTTAGTTGTGTGAGTGTATATGTGTAAGTCATTAAAGTGTGCATGTAAATGTGTGTATGCTGGTTATGCCCCCTGGGTAAGTGCCAGCCCTCCCATTCCTGACTTGGCAGCAGGTTTTGCAGGACAGTTGCAGTTCCACACCCCACATCACAAGTTTCACAAGTTTAAAGGGGTTGGACCTATATAATGTGTCATGAAGTCTTGGTAACTGTCCTTCCAACTCTCTCTTAAGTGAAAAAAAACCCTTAAAGTTCCCAGGAATAATTACTTCCAAATCCATTCCCTCTGTTGTTGCAGACAGCACAGTACCCCTATTCCATATAGTACCAGCTACAGCTGCCTTATATAGCTGGCAAATTTGGCTCAGAATGCCAGCCATGTACAATGTACATTCCTAATGCTGTTTATAGCAATTGATATAAAATCGTCCCTGTGATGTAGTGGGGCTGTCCATCAGCCGCTAAACCATCATACCACGAGTCTCATCATGCTAAACTGGCTAGGGGACTACCCATAGCGAGTTTGGTACACAGGTCTGGAACTGCCGTTGTTCTTATTCTTACTGGCACTGTTAGGTTAAATAAAAGCCTAGTTGGCTTTATGCAGCCCCAAAGTATTACAGTTAGAACGCGTATTTGTCCACCTCATTTATATGCTCTTCACTGTAGAGATTGTTATATGTTTCTGCCGTTCATATTTTGCAAAATCAGTCACCTGTAAGAATGCATTTAGGTTATTTATAAAAAGTTTGAAAAGTGGTGTTATTACCATGGCAACCAGTGGAGTGGTCCAGTGAGTCAAGAACAGGGACATGTCTCTTACAAAATGATGTAAATGTTAAAGCATTTAAACAATCTTTACTCATTAACACTTATAAAAGTTCACAAGGGACACATAATCAACAAAAATAATTTAATTGGCCACCCATCACAAAATCAATTTGTACAACACTTTGTTGTCTGCTTTGTAAGATTTGATGTTTATAAGGAAATATACTCTTCCTCTATGTCACTGTGCTTCTGTCAATTGCCTGGCATACGCGATCTTGGGGCAATGATAACATTACATTATGCCAACAAAATATAGAATGGGAAATCACACATTTTTCCAAAGTGAGGTAAAAAACACAGATTAGCTCTCTGTCGGCGTCTATTTGAGTTGCGTAGAATTTTCTATGGTTCCATGTGATTTTAAGTATGCATGTATGCATGTATGTATGTATGTATGTATGTAATATTTGCACTTTTGTCATGACACTTACTACAAGGATAAATCAAACCATACAAGACAGTAATGAAGAATAAATGTCCACATTCCTAATTTCCATACATATATACAAATATTCCTCCTTTATAAGTAAAAACCTATTACACATCATTTTTATACATTAGATTTATACACGTAGTAAGATTGTCTTCACTAAACAACTAATGATACTGTAGACTGATGGTTTGGTCTAAATAGATAATGATGATGATTGTATAGGGTTACTCTTCCTCCTTTGGACGGAGGCATCAAGTGAAAACACTGCATTGTAGCAATAAACTTTTAGTCAGAAGCTGGATGAGAAGTGCTTGGACGCTGCAGGTTTTCCCATAAACTGAATGCTAAAGCATCCATAAATTTGATATAGTACTCTGTTGGGAAAACCAAGTCCTGTGCATTTGCTTTGATACTCGTTAGAAGCCACGTGCAATTTTGAAGTATGGTAAGACCTGCTATACTGGTGTTAGCAGCGTGTATTTCTTTCGTAGGCTATGCATGTACATTAGTTGTGGCACATTTTCCCTTAAGTATATACAGCTCGTTGGATGTTTCGGAATCTGTGGTTTATTTTATGGGAAACTGCACATTCTTCTGGATTTACTTTAAAGAGCCATCGCTGTACAATATTACTTTTCGTTTACTGGTTCTATGTAATGCACAACAGTATATTTTAGTGTTGTAGACCAATTTGCAGCCTAAGTGCCTTGTGTAGACAATTTATTATATAATTTACTAATAGTATCCAATCTCCCAAACAATGCTACTGAATATTAAGTTGTACTTTAGTAGAATAGCAACAAGGATATAGGATACTGCTATTTTTCATCCAGATGATATTTAAGGGCATGTTAAGATAATCTTATATCCCTAACCTCACAAAGGCAATATGGATGACTTCAAGGGGTTGGGGAATTTTTTTTTTTTTTTTTTTTTTTTTTTTTTACCATATCCCAGCTGAAGGTTAATCATAGAAAATTCAGTATTTTGTTATTTCCCCTTAAGGTATAATAGAAATGCAATGGTAAGTAAAGTGTGCAAATCTGAGTACCGTTGATCAGTACCCTTCTAATACTATGACCAAGACAAAGAGTAATGATGAATGTGAGTTTCATCTGGATGGGGATTGATTTAGTGTACATTTTATTTTGTACATTTGAAAATGTAGTCAACTATGACCACTCAGGTTCATAAAAACTATGAATTGCCCCACTATACATCCTTAGTTTGGCTAGGGAGTAAAACATGCGCTGTCTCCAATAAGGTTTGGGTATATATTAAGGATTAAATAATAAGCACTCAGGTATGGACAAAATAAATAAGAGGTCCACTCAACAAACACAGGATTCCTACTTCCATAAACTCATGATCCATTAATAGAGGTTAAATCAGGGAACACTTACAGGGTTGGAGAATTTGAAGGATGCTACGCCACTCAGCCTATGTACCAGTTTCATAATGAATACAGTAAAATGTGCTAATCCGATGTTCTTACGGTCAGTCTGCAGCTACAAGATCACACTGTTTTTAGAATTCAACTCTGGAGGAAGATAATGGAAGGCGTAGGCCAACAATACTATAATGCATGGCTGGCTGCCTATGGTTTATATGAATGCACCATCTGCACAGGGTATAAACAAATATATACCGTAAATTCATAGCTACGCGCTAACCATAAGAAATACACCTCTAGGGATGCATAAATGTGCATCAGTAACACACAATGAAAGTTTCTCTTTTAAATGTCATAATCTCAAGGTATTCGTTTAATAATGATACCAATGCACTATTAAGCGTAACTTCCTTACACTTACCCATACTTTCTGCAGGATGTTTTACACACTACTATTCTATTTGTCAATTTACCATAGTTATATCGCATTAATCCCTTTAACATCTGCCATAAGACTCTATACGTCTTAGGAAATAGGATCAGTTTGGAATATACAAGAAGAATCCAGGTTTTGCACAGAATTAGACCATATGACAAAGAATAAAAGAACAGCAGCAGGTACTGGACAAGAGATGGGAGATTCATGTCAAGTCAGTAAGTTCCAGTGCAAGTGAATGTTCTGCCAGCACTGAAAAGTGTCTGTGGCTTTCCTGGGGTAATATGTTCAGATCAGCCACCTGAAGAAGCAAAATGTGTCAGAAGTTGATGATCTTCTTTCTCACGCCTTGGAATGAGACGAAGCGGGTCCTTCCCAGTTGTCTCCTACCAAGGCTGAAGCCGACTTTCAAGCTGTGCCATCCAGCTATATGGACACTTCATACTCTCGTGTGTCCTGGAATGAAAATAGCAATTTTATCTGACACAAATCCACTTTTTTCCTATGGTACCCTCTTTGTCACTATTATGTTAAATCTGCACTGTATTATTTTCACAAAAAATAAATAAAATGGGTTATTGGAACTTTTGTTTTCAGAACTACTTAAAATGTGACTAAAATATACCTTTGGAATAAGGTTTAAAGTTAGGGGATGTGTTGAGTTTGAGTACTATAAATTTTGTAACACACTTAACTTGTTATCAACTCAGACAAACAGTCTCTGGTCATGGAACAACTCTGAACAACTCTGTAACATTGTCCACCTATTTACCTCCCACCCGTATACTTTTTCACATTTAATTTTACAGGAGCATTTGTTCTGTAAAGCCAATATCTGGTAATTTAAAGCTGTTGATATATATATATATATATATATATATATATACACACACATATATAACTACATTGCATAAGAAAATTAAGAGTATACAGGGTTTCATTATTGTAAAATCAGTCCTGCACAACAAAGGGGATTATGCACTATGTTCAATTGGATAACACAAGCAATTACTTGCTTTATACGGATTTCGCTTAGCAGTAACTATAGCAAGTGCCCTCAATAAATTTACTGCTATGAGTAGGTGAGCTTTAGGATGGCCAAATAATTGGAATGGGCGAATACGCTTCTATAATAATATGTGCACAGCATACCAGCCAGCTCCCTTCAAGGACGATACAAAGTCCCGGAAAATATACCTTGGCTATGACATGTCGTCATTGATGTCTTGTGACATGAGAGAATGAGTTTGGGACCTGCCGCTAAATGGCAGAAGACAGTAAGAGGAGTTTTTGCTTCTGTTCTCACAGTTTTGGGCTAATTCAACAAGCCATAGCATTGTATTGCTTTTTACTACTAACGCCAAATACTAAAAAATATAAGTGGATCATTTCCAGGTTTCTTACTCAGACTGAGGTACCTGAGCTGCAAAGTAATAGATGGCACAATATGTCCAACATACCATAAATACAGTTTGAAACTTACTTGGTCACTTACCCCCGTTTCAAATGTGGGGTTGTCAAATGCTGATTCAACAGTGACTTGATCATAAGGGAGCGAGGATGAAAGAGGAAGACGGAGGGAAGATTTTCCTTGAAGTCTGTATAAAATAAGATGAAGAAAGTCTAAGATCACTTGTGGAGGCTATCCCCATGCTAATAAGTTTAAAGCTTAAATAGTTTCTCCGTCAGTAGTCGCAATGCATGATTATATGTGTAGTATCATTACCACATCAAAGCATTTTGCATATTTGTAACCTTTGCCTGCAAAGTGTTGTCCCACACTGCCTATATGTGATATATATATATATATATGTATAAAATCACTGAAGGCAGTTACTCAGTTTAGAGTTATATGGTTATATGGATTATAATGGGCCAACCCCTCTGCTTCTTCTGCTAGAAGAGCAGAGCAGTTCTTGTAAAACGCATAACGAAATCCACAATAGTTCGTGAAATTTACCTCACTGATTTAACTAGGCATTATGTGGGGCCAGGGTGGATTGGCTCTTGCCCCCTGGTCCAATCTAAAAGTCTTCACAAAGCCAGTCAGACTTGGACCAGGCCACTCAAGAATACAGGAAAATAGTGGGGTCATGTAATATGACCCCACAGCAACAACGAGGCTGCTCACACAGTGAAAGAAAGCTGCTTGTGAAGGGAGAGAGAGAGTGAGTAAGGGAAAAAGAAGGAGTGAGTATGTTTCTATGGATGTTCACATGAGAATTTGTGTGTTAGCATGAATATGTGTTTGTAAGTGTTAGCATGAATGTGTTTATATGGACATGATTGAGGTAGCATGAATTTTTATGTGCAAGAGAGTGTGTTAGCATGAATGGAAGTGTGAGCTAGAGGGAGTATGTGTTAACATGAGTGCATAAGTGTGTTAGCATGAATGTATAAGTGAGTCTCTGTGTGTCTGAGTATGTAAGTTTGTGCAAATGTGAGAGTTTGTGTAAAAATGTGCACCAGTCCATATGTTTGTTACTGGAGAGGCAAGTCACTTGGCTTGATCTTTCCCCTAGCCATGATGGTGCCAAGGCCCACTTATCCCTTTTTAGAATAAAATGTGGCAACCTTAGTCTCCAGCCCGCATGCACTATTTTTTGTCTGTAGTTAGAATGTATCACTCATCAGTCATCAGTTAGCAGGTACCGATGTGCGACTGTAGCCATGGCGTACTGCTCTGTGGCTGTAGTTAGTGCGAAAATTTGGGGGTTATTCACTAAAGTGGGCTTTGCAGGAGACTTGCAGTTTGAACTCTTTGACTTCACTGAGCATTATGACCAGCTCCAGGAAGCTTCTCCTGCTATAGCCTCATACTTCTGTTTCTTTGTCAACAGTAAGTTTTCTGTGTCAATAGTCAGCATACACTTACTTGGAGAAATATAGGTAAATAGCTGTGATAACGAGAGCCACCATAATAACAGGAACAAAGACAGCCAGCAAGATGTGAGTACCCTCTAGAGGGATGCTTGAAGCAGCCGCCTTTTCCACAGCTGTAAAGATTCAGGGAAAATAAAACAAGTTGTAATCTGTACTTCATTACAAAGTATCATCCTGATTTAATGGAACAACAAAGTCTTAATCCAGGTGGTTTAACTGTAGTCTACAGGTAGTGTATACACAGATAAAATATACTATGTTAAACAATAGAACTATAAGTGATTTTGGTTCAACATTTGAAGAAAATGGTCTTTCTGCGATAAAACTAGTAGCGGTTACCCATTGATTGAATCACTGCGCTGGTTCCATGTGAGAAGACCACTTTTCCAAGTCACTTCTTATACATTACTCACAATATCTTAAGTAGAATATTGTAACAAGCTATTTTATGTAGTTCTATACAATATTCACTATATGGACAAAAGTATTAGTACTTTAGACATTTTAAATACATAGACATCAACATGTAGTTGGCCCCCTTTGCAGCTATAACAGCTTCCACTCTTCTGGGAAGGCTTTTCACAAGATTTTGGGGTGTTTCTGTGGGAATTTGTGCCCATTCTTCCAGTAGTGCATTTGTGAGATCAGGCACTGATGTTGGACGAGAAGGCCTGGCTTGCAATCTCTGTTCCAGCTCATCCTAAAGGTGTTCGATCGGGGGGAGGTCAGGACTCTGTGAGGGCCAGTCAAGTTCTTCTACAAGACTTTGGAAAATTTCTGTGGGTATTTTTGCCCATTCATCCAGTGGAACATTTGTGAGGTCGGGCACTGATGTAGGAGGAGAAGTCCTGTTCCAGTTAATCCCAAAGGTGTTTGATGGGATGGAGGTCAGGGCTCTGTGTGGGTTAGTCAAGTTTTTCCCACACCAAACTCATCCAACCATGTCTTTATGGACTTTGCTGGGCTGGGTCGCATTCATACTAGAAAAGAAAAGGTCCTTGGAAGCATAGCATTGTCTTGATACACTGAAGGGGACATCCCTTTGAACTTTTTGAGCAATGCTATGTTTCAAAATCTGTAGGAACAGTTTGTAAAACTGCACTTAGCAAGGCCCATAAAGCATGGTTTGATGAGTTTGGCGTGGAAGAACTTGACTGGCACAGTACCCTGACCTCCACCTCATCGAACATCTTTGGGATGAACTGGAACAGGCCTTCTCATCCTACATCAGTGCCCGACCTCACAAATGCTCCACTGGATGAATGGGCAAAAATACCCACAGAAATTTGCCAAAATCTTGTGGAAAGCCTTCCCAGAAGAGTGGAAGCTGTTATCCATCCTTTCCCCCAAACAGCCTGCCTGTGCCATCTTCGCCCACAGGTTGTCAGTGCCGAACAGCTTATCTGTGCTATCTTTGCCCCAAACAGCTGGTCTGTGCCATTACTGCCCCCAAACAACCTGTCTATGCCCTCTTTGTCCCTTACTTCCCCTCCAACATACACTCTGGCACACATATGTCAACTCATGCTAACACACACTCCATCTCACACCAGTTACACAAACATGCTCACACACAAACACAGGTGAGGACCAGATAGAAGGCAGAGGGAGTGGGCACAGGCACAGACAGGGGAATCCATAGAATGATGTTCAGAACAGGTAGAGAGAGGTCTAGGGTGATAAGGGCAGGGTGAAGAGAGAGAACACTAGGGGGAGAGAGCAGGAGGCACAGAGAGACAGAGAAACTTATTTTTGGCCAACAGATTTTGCTTCCAAATATTTTTTTTCTCAAATTGGGCCTTGTGCACAAGTCTACTTTGTGCTGAGCACATGTATTACAAACAGTTAAGATACAGAGAAGGAGGCTTCATTCTAAAAGAAGTCAAAAGCACCCTACCCTAGGCCACTTACTTACCTTCAACACTCTGATCACTATAAAATTCTTTATATGAGGCTGGGGAAAGAGAAAAAAATAGAGAGGTTATTGAGTATGTTCTTTTGTCACTGTTTGTTTCATTGTGATTACATCCTTACTGTTATATATACAACATTTTCCCAATACTGAGTTTAAAAGAAAATCAATTGCTCATTCTTTAGCCTCATTCTGGTGGTTCTGATCTGATCAAATGGAGACGTGTTTTATATGTTAATGAAACCTTTGGGCTTTAGTTTCTCTGTAGTGTGAAAGTGGATTCCAATGTCACTATACCATTGATCTGTAACGGCTTTTATAAAGGAGTTTGCTTATATGCACCCAATATTGTAGTTAATAAATAAACAGTGAATTTTAACCTATGATATATAATAGTTTTAACCTAGGTTTTGTCAGTAGAATGTATTAGGATTGTTTCTGGCCTCTAACCCTGTTGAGTTCAAGCAAATACAATCCCAGGGACCAAGGAACATTTGGAATGCTGATAACCCCTCATTAGGATGGTATATTATGCTTTAGAAGAACAATTGGAAAGTGAATTCCGCTGGGACTCTTCTAACTTAAATAATATTTTATGTGAGTCATAAACTACCAAATTTAGTCAGAAGGCATATTTTATATGTATAAAAAATAGGTCAAAGAACTTCTGATTGTTATCTTGCCATGGTGCAACAGACTAGTAACATGTACCATGGATTCAACAAAAAAAATGCCACTCTCTTGGAAAAATATATAGATGTGCTTATACAGACACTGTACTGAAATTTGGAACAGTATATATCGTTATCACATTATACATTCTGTGTTGCTTTTTGAGTATTGATTAATACTGTATTGCTTCTCTAGCTAACCCTTCATTGTTTTCTGTTTACCTTTGCAGGTGGGTGAAGCACTACTCCATTGTGATGGATGTCCTGGTATACATTTTATGCTGTGCTCCCCCATTAACATATATCCGGTCACGCATGAAAACCGTAGAGCCTCCCCGGGCTGGTACATTCTTTTCTCCGGTTCCTGGTGCCCATTTTCTGGTATCCCTGGGTTGACACATGGTTCATATTTCTCTGCTAAACACACAAAGAGTACTAGGGTTGGTTAATGCCTCCTCAATAGCAATATCAGCAAAGGGACACCATAAATATGGGTTAATTGTTGAAGATCATGTAGATATGTCAGCTGCACATACAAATAAACAAGCAAATTATTGAAAAGCAGCCATTTTCTAAAGCATTACTAAAATACATGATAAATAAAATATACACTACAGCAATGTAGATGGAGCATGTTTCCTTCAGGCTCCTCAGTTACCCTGTGTATCAGATAACCAGATGGTGCTGTTTGGCACAAAAATAAGCCAGTAATATGATAACAAACTTGCACACGTCTAATAATCAGAGACACCATCAAGATAGGAGGTACAGCCAGTTCGGGGAAGCCTTGAGGGCCTCCTAAAACATGGGGCCCCCTTGCATGGGCTTTAGAGTTAGACTGGGCACTAATGCCATCTCACTTACGGACACACTTAGGAGCACGGTCACTCCATTTCGGTACTCCGGCCTGGCGGTCGTAGCAGGTGATTGTGCTGCTCCCTGTGAGTATGTATCCCTTGTCACACACATAGCGCACCGTGCTGCCCACCAAGAATTTCGAGTTAGAGAGGATCCTCCGACTGTGAGTCGCGTCACCGGGGTCTGTACATGTAGTCACTAAAGAAAGCACCCAAACAAACAAATATTATTAACAAATGTAATCCTTTGAACACTTCTAATTTATGTAATGTCCATATTCAAATCCATCAATATTGCATCGAATGTAGGGTACCTCGATGGGCCACTGTTGACCACTACTCTTCAGAGCAATTTGTGGACAAAGGGTGTCTTATCTTTTTCTTAAAAAAGTATATTATTTATATATGTATCTATTGCTATCTGAGCAGCCATTTTATCATAATGTCTTCAGTATGTGCATTATTATTCCTCTCCATTAAGGTATTGCTTTTGTTCTGTTTAGTTACTGTCCCTCTTAAGTCCATGCTGACTGGTTCTGCCTTCTTAACAAGGTAGAGGAAATGGAGATCATATGAGGATTTGGTTATTAAAAGGCGACTCCTGCCATTGATACCATGCATATGATAGCTGACTGTCACCTTTACATTAACATTGTTATGTGCAAATACATGGAGGGATTCATCAGTATCTCCTCTATGCATCTGTCCTCATCCCTTAGCTTCTATTACTTCAGGAGCTGCATTCAGTGCCTTCATGCTATAACCACTACCACTCAGTGCTCGCTCATGTGAGGGTTCAAGGGGGTTGTATGAGACCCCCTAGAACATGGTCAGAAACACTTGGCCCCTGGGTCAAGCAAGTGCCTCACGTGTCCTGCATGGGACCAGACCTTTGGGACAGGGAAACATGCTAAAGGCAAAAAAAGGCATTAGGTTTGGAGAGTATCTTCGAGCACAATTCCTCCAAAACAATTACACTAAAACAAAAAACACAAGTTAGTATAAAGATTTAGCAAATACAGGTAATGGGGGGAGTTTTGATGGACATTGGTACAATATGCCGCTTTGAAATATTAAGACTTCGTCATTCAAACATATAATGCTGTTGTTCATACAATTTTTCAGCAATTTGCCATTATCTGTTTTAATTTACTCATGAAGTTCTCAGAATATTCAGCAGGGGGCGCTGTCCCCACAGTATTGACATTATCTAGATTAAAGGATTAAAAGTAGCGTAACGCAATGAAATACTTAAAAAAAAGCATTCTTTCAAATTAGATTGAATGCTTGTTGCCCCACCTATATCTTATATATGGTAGAATCTCCTTGTAAAATCAGGACCTTGGGGTCTACTATATGCTATAACCTGGAATTAAACATTAATTTGGAGAGGCGTCTAAATGCTAACATTTTGTATGCTACAACTTGGATGCTTCATCTGTGTGCCATAAATTGGGACAAGGAGAAAGTCTGTATACAGGGATGATATTTTAATATATGATTGAAAAGAAGTATGTTTTTGCTGATACCGCAACTTTTTACACTTTGCTGGCCAACACCTGGGATTTGGGGGTATGGTTGTAGCTGTTGGGCTGCGTCCGGTAATTCCAGTCCTTGTTTTAGGCTATAAAAGATGAGCCACTGACATGTTAGGGGTGGGTGTATGGGAGGCAGGGATAGAAAAGGTCACTTTGTATGGATAATTTCTTTTTAATGAAATTTCTATCCAATGGTATATTTATCTCGGGTGCTTTGCTAGACCTGACACAGGCCCTCAGCCTGCCCCTCCACGGCCTCTTTCCACAGGCACATAGCATATCTGATTGCATTCTATGGAGGCTGTCCAGACAGGTAGTCCTACATGGTGTAAATGGGCCTATTGGGGAGATCAGAGATTTCATTTGTAACTGGCCCATTGAGCAACGGGGGGGGGGGCTAATCGCACAAAAGGTCAATCTAATTCTCTAGTCAGCCTATGTCATAATACTCACTAATAATCACTAGTTCTATCACCACCTGTGACTTCCAGAATACAAAGCTCAGCTTTGCCAACATTCACCAAGGGACCACCCCAGCATCATTGTTCAAGTGTCACCATATTGATGTCAAAAGCTCAAAAGCTGGACCACTCTTGTGTTTTTCTTTGATGTTAATGAACATTTATTGACACCTAATATTTTTTGGGGCATTTCTTTGACATTTAATGAAGGGTATGGTTATAGTGAGCGAGCAGAAAGAAGTGTCTCGGCATTATGTATTACACTGAATCTTCAGAGCCAAGTACAGGGAAACAGCAGAGAGACTCATACATCCAGACTTGAGATCAATAATATTTTACTGTATTTGTGTCCGGTGTGCTGTGAACTCTGCTGTTTCATAAGGGTGAAAATGAGGTTTTATTTGGCAGGATGTCTGAAAGCTACTGAGGTGCAGACTTGTAAGTTTTAAAATAAACTGATTTATCGAATATATCTATTATTTTTGGTTAGTCATCCACCCTTGATACTTATTTCAACGTATGGCATATGATGGCAGACAACATTTTCATGTTCTCTTTTGTTTGTCGTTAAATAAACTAATTGATTAAATTAGTATACAAGTGTTTGTAATATCTACTTGGGAAAAAACAGCATTTCAATTACCATTAATTATCACAGAATATTTTCCACCATGGACTTTCAGAACGGAGCTGAAGCAAGATAGATGATTAATAAACATCACAGTGTCACTAAAACCTATTACTAAAGTCTGTTGTTAATTACATTGTGTTTTTGTTCAAAATCAATAAAATGTTATTTACAAAAAGCTATTACTGTAAAAACAATGGAGTGGCCAAAAAAAAATGGGCTAAAGATCTGAGTTTCTTTACGAGAACGTAACAAATGAATGTTCCTGCTATAGGAAAAACTGTAGAGTAAAAACCCGCAGTTTTCAGAAAATGTATGTGTGAGAAATGTACCATTTTGTACATCAATTAATAATAATAGTAATAATAATAATATACTAACATTTATCAAACATAAATTATTATACATATGAATAGATGATTCCAATTCTCACAATCAGTTTGTGCGCTCTCAATTGTCATTGTCTATTTTATTTATTTTTTTTTAGCCACTTTAGTTCAGAAAAATATCTGCTTAACACTGCTGAGTGCATCTAAAAAACTCATGCATTCCAATTTTTATTGTATTTCTTGAATTAGCTCAATTGGACATGAGCTGTACCCAAGCTACCACTAGTTCAAAACTTTACTCCCTGATGGTATTGCATGATGGATAAGTATCTGGCTGATAAGTATCAGCATTGAAGCGACCATTAACTCTGACTAAATCCCCAAATCAGTTTGCAGACATGCAGCCTCGAACCTCCACCACGTTTCTTGCAAACACTTATTCTTGTACCGCTTTGCAGCCCTTCTGCGAACAAACTGCCTTCTGCTACATTCAAATATTTCAAAGTTTAGTCCAAAGCACATGCTACCATTTTCTGCACCCCAGTTCCTATGTTTTTGTGAATCGTTGAGTTGTTTGGCCTTGTTTCCAGGTCGGAGGTATGGCTTGCAGGTCTTCCATTAAGACCACTTATGACCAGACATGTCATTTGATCGGTGTGCCAGGATTCCACTGTTTTCTGCCAATGCTTAGCTAATGGCACTGCTGGACATCTTCCGATTGCGAAGGGAAGTAAGGATATGTTTTTCACATATTCACAAGTTTCCTTGGCCGACCACTATGGTCTTCAACAATGTCTGTTTCTTTGTGCTTCTTTAAAAGAGCTTGGGCAGAACATCTGGAAACCCCTTGAAATTTCTGCCTCGAAGATCCCTGCTGAATCCTTGTGTCTTGTTGCTGTTCTCAGTCTTGCCATGGCGTATATCTTTTGACAAACTTGTTAGTGAGTTTGGCTGTTCCTCACCCAGTTTAATTCTTCCTACACAGCTGTTTCTGTTTCAGTTACTCCTATGTGTGCAATCTGGGTGCCAGGGCTGGCCTTTGTGGTGTAATACCTGTGATCTATGCCTGCATAGTTTCCATTCATAATTTATTTGTTCTATACCTCCAATGCTTAGTTTGCATATGATTTTCAGTTGATCTATACCTGCAATGTTATGTTTCAATGTGTTATTTTGTATTCTATACTTGTAAATAAAGGGTTTGTATGTCTTATTCAGTTGATCTATACCTGCAACCTGTAACTGTGTGTATGTATGTGACTGTGTGTGTGATAATGTATGTGTGTGTGTATGTAACTATGTGTATGAGGTTGTGTGTATGTAACTGTGTATGTTGTCTGGTATGGGAGGAGATCCATGGGGGTGACACCATCAGTTATCGCACTGGGTGACACAAACCCTAGTGACGCCACTGGTTGCACCCACATTATTTACTATTTGTGTTTACAATCAAGTATACCTAATTACATGCAAGGGACTCACACAAAAATGAGACATACAATTACACACCCTGCAAAGCTATGGCGTAGAACTGAGTGAAAAGTTAGTTTTTTTTC
Source organism: Spea multiplicata (assembly GCA_009364415.1). Taxonomy (NCBI): domain Eukaryota; kingdom Metazoa; phylum Chordata; class Amphibia; order Anura; family Pelobatidae; genus Spea; species Spea multiplicata. Next base: position 44,586 of record VKOC01000766.1, read on the forward strand.
TGCGGGAGCTTCTGTGAATTTTGTGCAATTTTGCCTTTTTTTGGTTTTAATAGCCGTGGAAAACGTTTGCGTCTGCTAAAGAAGTGTGAATATCTGCTTCCTGAGATTATAACGATTTTATTTACTTCCTAAAATGTTGCATGCATCAGACTAAGATGCCATGGCGTAAATTAGGTAACTGGCTGGGGAAACTCAGCGTAAGAACAATTTCCATAAAAGTTGCCAAAAAGTGATATTTTTACCAATGTTTTACTTCAGGCATGTAGGGGATAAATAGAGTTGACATGAACAAGGCACATAAAAGAACTGTTAAGTTACTAACAGGTAAAAACAAGGGGGGATAATTAATCTGTCTTGATTTGGATCAATCAGCGTCTCCTGATTTCTATAAATAAGCATGAGCAGGGGTCCGTGTTTCGGCAAGCTTGACATCAGTTACACAATGAGATACTGATTTCATCTCAATGTGATGAGAAGGTGACAATAACTAGCGAAGAAAACAGGAAATTGTTTGTGGCTGATGTAAAGACAGTTTGCTTAAAATAGTACGTTTAAACAACGAGTAGTCAGAAAATGCAGACCTCCCACATTGAGCTAAACAGCCATACCTTGCTGAGTGTCATGAGAGTTTCTGCCCAACAGCAACAGATATTTTAATTTGATTGTGTACTTAATATAGGTATAGGCCCATTTTCATTAAATGGTTCAATACAACAAAAGTGGGAGAGAAGCATAATCATTTGAAAGACAGCTGGTCCATTAAACCACCATCATAATGGGCTAGCATGTATGTGTGTCCTCAAAACAAATATTTTAAGACATAAACAGTGGCACCTACTCCTTTATGGAGAGTTGGAGACTATTCTTGCACTAATGTCTTTACTGCTTAACCATTTAAGCAGTAAAGATATGTACCCCATTCTCCAATTTAGTGACTGTACTTAATTCTACTTCTTGACTGTTTACAATAAAACTATGATGGTCCCAAAGAAGGCAACATAATGCCCCTACGGGTGAATGTTCTTTTGGCATGACTGGGTTTTTTGAGCCCAGAAATGGGTTTTTAATTGAGCAGATCCTGATAATATTTCTGTTTAATGCACAGATGCTTCTTTATACCCCAATGAATGCAACTCTGAATATATGAATAAAGACATTAAAACCAGAGCTAATGTTAAGGAGGGGCATGATAAGCAAACGCTTCACTTTTTTTATTAAACGCCATAGACGCCTTTGCTAACTTTTCGTAATTGAAATCGTTCTTGCAAAGCTTGGCATGATATAATCAAGGTGGTCAACAGCTAATAAGACACAAAACATATTCAAATGATTATACGTACCTTTTTTACAGTCTGAAAAATTCAAGCAGAGTTTTAAGAATAATCATAGGCTGGTGAGTGGAATGTATGCTAATCTGTAGATCACTAAAATAGACAATGCCACTAGTTACCCTGACAACAGTTTATTATATATATATGCAAATATTCTCCAGAGATGAAAGGATAATCTGAAAATACTGTTCCAATCAGAGACTGAGGGGCTCTAACCTATATGAATTAATCAGAAAGACAGGAGAGTTCTCCTTTGGGGACCCAATTAAAATTCTAACTATTGTGCCATGGAGTGCATGCTACCAAGAATAGATATGGCTTTGTGTAGATTAGGGAGGACAGGCACCCTAGTTTCATGGGGTGGTTGGCACTATCATTTGGGATAACAACTGAATTGAACAAAAGCAACTAGGAGTATATGAAAAAGAAAAGAATTACTCTGCTGTTCCTATCCTTGCACTGTTACTCTGCTGTAAATACCAAGGTGTCTCAAACGAGAACAGTAATAAGCGCTCATGGATGATTAGGAACTGGCAAAGCAAACCATGCGGTTAGGTCCAAAGCACCTTATGATGGGTGCAGGTGGGGCAAATGTCAACAAATGACTATGTCATGTTTGAAAGTAGGCTATCAGAAGAGCCTTGATGTTCTTGGTTCATGGCCCATAGGTTTTTGTAAATTAAATTGAGAAAATAATAAGGTCCATCTGGCTTGATGCAGACATTTAATTTCCTCTAGGTACTAAAGATGTTTGTGGTCTGTAAATATAATATGGGGTGCGTCCCTTCCTTCAAGTAAATGCCTCCATTCTTCGAGAATCCAAAGAGTTCCCAATTTCCAACCTAATTTCTTTCATGGTTAGTTTTAGAACCAATTCTGTCCCATGCTCCGAGGTAAAAATGCCCTTTTTAGTTGGGTAAAAGCGAGGTTAAGTCCTTTATGGGTTAAAGCAGTGATTGATATCATAGCTTTGATGAAGTCCTTCATTAACCTACAGTATTAATTAGTGAAGCTCCAGAAATTCTATACAGTTTCTATATCATGAGGCAGATACCAATCAACAACTGTAGACACCTCCGTACACAGACAAGAAACTGATATGACATTGCCCATTATATTTAGTTTTTCATTACGAAATGTAACTTATGTTACAAATACTTTGTTTATCACGGTTTGCTCAATTGGAGCATTATTAAGATCGCAAATGAGAATATGAATATGATTTACTTAATCACAAACAAAAACTTTCACCACTTCTTGCTCCAATAACACAGATACTCTCCCCTTGATCTTGTCGCCACGGTAATGCTTTACAATGGGATTTAACAATGCCATTTCCTTCTATCAATCTGCTTTTTATTATCTTCTCGCCTTTGTTCTACTTATAAAGTAATTATGATGCTGTCATTAGCCACAGCGTAGAAACTGACAATTAGCAAAAATTGCTGCAAAAACTGCAAATTGAATAAAAGCTTTCTTCAAATAAAAATGGTTATTTTCACTCAATGTAAATCTATTGATGCGTCTGTCTAATTCCACTAAATTAAGCTGTTTTTTAAGGGACTGAACAACTTTATAAAACATTATATTTAAAACCTACATATTAAAACCAGTTGAGACACTGTGTCCTAATTTCCCAACTTTAAAGTGTAAGCCTTTTTGCAAATATCATGCTGATTTTTCCAATACTTTTACCAATACTTGTTCTAGACCTTCTGGTTACGTATGAGACCTAAACTTCTTTACATTTTGGATCAAATGTTGAATGTGTATGTACATGAACAAAATTCAGCTGCATGGCCGAGTAGCCAGAAAGAAGCCTTTACTACTCCAATGCAACGAAGCCCGGTTACACTATGCCTGACAACACCTTGACCCTCATCACAGCTTCTGGCACACTTTTATCTGAAGTGACAAGACCAATAGTGCTATGTTTGGCGAGGGGTCAACAAGGCCTTTAGTGAAAAGAATACCATCCCCACTGTCAAGCATGGTGGTGGCTCACTGATGTTTTGGGGGTTGGTGAGCTCTAAAGGCAAAGGGAATCTTGTGAATATTGATGGCAAGATGAATGCAGCATGTTATCAGAAAATACTGGCAGACAATTTGCATTCTTCCGTATGAAAGATGAGCATGGGACGTTCTTGGACTTTCCAGCATGGCAATGACCCTAAGCACAAGGCCAAGCTGACCCTCCAGTGGTTACAGCAGAAAAAGTTGAAGGTTCTGGAGTGGCCCTCACAGTCTCCTGACCTTAATATCATCGAGCCACTCTGGAGAGATCTGAAACGTGCAGTTCATGCAAGACAACCAAAGACTTTGCATGACCTGGAGGCATTTTGCCATGACGAATGGGCAGCTATATCACCTGCCAGAATTTGGGTCCTCATAGACAACTATTACAATAGGACTGAACTAAGGATTTGCAGACTTTTGCAGACTTAAATAGGGATATTTTCAATTAAAACTCTGGTATAAGTTACATTCTGATTGGTTTATGCAATTTTACTTTGCATATTAAGAAAGACACAGAATATACTACTATGTTTACTGGTATTTTTAAAATTGTATTATTTGCTGTCAAAGCTGCAGATTAAACCTGACCTAAAGGAAAACACACTATCAGAATCATGATTGAAGCACCCTTAAAAAATAAATAGTAGTTTTTTATATAAAAAAAACATATCGGATGATATTAGAATAAATTAAGTCAGAGGTCTTCAGACGATACTTCTCTATATGTGGTTCCGTTTTATGATTGTGCCGTTCTGTTATAACCTACAACTTGAATATGAATCCCATAAGAAATAAAAGAAACGTGTTTTGCCTGTTCACTCATGATTTCTTTAAAAATGGTATATATATATATATTACTAATTCTCCAAGGGTATGCACAACTGTATATATATATGTTTTTCAATAACTTGCTTGGATAGATTCTACATCTAGCCAATAACTGCGGCTCCAATTCCATATCTCAACAGGGGCACTTTTTATAGGGTGTGATTTAAGGCATGGCTAGTAGGGCTTTTACTGAGACTTTTTATGTGACATTGCCGGGATTTATAGAATAATGTATGTATTTGTACAATTTAATGTATAAACAAGTCTTCGGCAATTTATATATTGTTACTATAAGGCCTGTAGAACACTGATATACTCCTACCCAGCGAACATTATAAGCGCCTACAAAAGAGGGACATCAAGGGACGAAAGAGACTTTTAAAGGAGATGTGTGGAGGCCTAAACATTTTAACAAAATAAAATCAATAAAAGGTTACTACGTATTTGGACATGGGATCCTCCCAGGGTAGGCTACACAGAGGTCTCCCTGTTGTTAAAGGCAGGGCCGGCCTTAGGGGTATGCGACCTGTGCAGCCGCACAGGGCGCCATGGCAGCAGGGCGCCTGGCCAGGACTTAAATTAAAACATCGTTTTTATTGAACCTTTATTTAACATACTTCATGTTAAATAAAGTTAAAAAAAATAAATAAATGATGCTTTAATTTAAGTCCCAGGCAGGCGCCGAGCGGTCGCTTGTGAAGTTTTCAGCAACCACTCAGCACCCCTCACTCTCCGTGACTCCGTTGCGGTGCCGGCATTTCATGTTGAGTGCCGGAATATGACATCATATTCCGGCTCAACATGAAATGCCGGCACCGCGGCAGAGCGGGAAGATGGATGCTTCCTGCTCCCATCGCAGGACTCCTGCAACAAGGTAAGTAAGGATAATGAGAAGTAGGGAGAGGGAGTAGATAGTTAGAAGGGGCAGGGGGGTAGTGAGAAGGGGGTTAGTGAGAAAGGGGTGCCAGAGGAGTAGTCCGCACAGGGCGCCAGAACACTTAAGGCCGGCTCTGGTTAAAGGAACGGGCTAGCAGTGTGTGGTGTGGGGTTACATGTGCATTGGGGGCAAACAGACAGCTTTCAGTAAGCAGGAGTGTACGTGGGTGGGAAGTGGGCATTCTGAAGAACTGATCTTATTAAATTCTTATTAAATATTAAAAATTGTTTAAACAACTATTAAATATCAATTATCAACTAGCTGTAACCAAAGGTTCCCCTCTTTATATATGGCACAGACTTTGTAAAATGCACAAAAGAATCTCAGTAAAAAAAAGAACTAATTATTATTACACATGTCCAGGCCTTATCCATAAGCAGATAATCTCAGGCAATCAGTTTAATTTATCTGCTGAAAGATTATTAGTATGTAACCTCCTCTGGGTTTTCTAATTGGGATTTTGCTCTTGCTGTTCGTTGGTAATTTGGGGGTCCGTGTTCCCCTCCTTGTACAATGTAGCTTTGCGGTACATGCAGACAGAACATGTAAACCGAAGTGGAGATGTCTGAGCGAGGAGGAGTGAATGGGGAGTATAATAAAGGCTTAGGTGGGAGGAAGCCACATTTCTAGTTTGATGAGCCCAATTACAGCACTCAGGCAAGCTAATTAGCTAGTAGATTTGTCTTTCATCCCAGCTTTCATTCAAGTCTTGTTTTATCCACAGATGTGTTTATTAAAGATGCTGTTAACTCTTACATGCCAGGTGTCTGTACTACATGTTTTCATGTTCTCGTTAAGGAAGAAAGTGTACCCGTTTCCTGTGATAATTTAGACTATTTCTATTTTTAGAATTGGCAGGATTTTGCAGGCTGAGTACTTGTCCTGCAGATCCTAGAATTTAAAGCGGGTGCAAGAAACACATAGAAAGATTAAAGCCAGGTGTTCCTGCGTAACAGTAAGTATTCACAAATACATTTTGGCTACGGCTTAAATTGGTTCCTAAATTAGACCTTCGAAGAGACCCTTCCATATGGAGCCAATTATCTCTGCTTGAGTACAGGTGTGTCAATCATAGTGACTAGGCGGTTGACTAGTAGAATTGGGCTTAAATAGTGATATTTTCAATTAAAACTCTGGTATAAGTTACATTCTGATTGGTTTATGCAATTTTACTTTGCATATTAAGAAAGACACAGAATATACTACTATGTTTACTGGTATTTTTAAAATTGTATTATTTGCTGTCAAAGCTGCAGATTAAACCTGACCTAAAGGAAAACACACTATCAGAATCATGATTGAAGCACCCTTAAAAAATAAATAGTAGTTTTTTATATAAAAAAACATATCGGATGATATTAGAATAAATTAAGTCAGAGGTCTTCAGACGATACTTCTCTATATGTGGTTCACCAAGCTTATTTCAATTATATACTACTGAGGGTACCCTTTTCCTGTATCTCCTGCCATTGCTGAGGCATGGAATTGCTATTCCTTTGCTTGGGAAGTAACTTTTTGATCATTAATGTGAAATGTCCTCAGTGGAGGGTTGGTATTACTGTTCCCTAGGTCATGGCTAGGTAGCCAGCAGTATACTTTTTGAAAGTCTAAAATATGATGACTGGTGACAGTGACTCTCTTGGCTGCGCTACTGGGATTCTCACCCTTGATGGAATATACGTACCTGTAAAAAAACACTTAAGAAGGTGACATCTTGTCCAAAAAAACTGTCTGTGCTGTTCTTCCCATAAAGTGTAAATGGGCCATCAGCAGTGTCCACCTTATTAGTACACTTACTGCTACTGCAAGTGCTACTTGTAGTGATTTGCAATATACATTCAGAATTTATATGTAATCCCATGTCCAGTGTTTGAAGCAATAACCACACCGAGGCCCAGAAATGTACCTATTTATGTCTTACCCCTTTCACAGACAGGCAGGTCTCCGCTCCATGTTAGATCCCACTGACACATGAGGAGCTCTGTGCCTGTAATTTCGTATCCGGGATAGCACTGGTAGGTCACCACAGTCCCATGGACAAGCTCAGATTGTGATGTGGTTTTCCAGCCATTGGGGATTTCGGGTAGCTCAGGACATGTGTCATTTCTTGGGACCTCTGTAGACAGAACAAATGCATGTGGCCTATCAGCGTGCATACAAATTGATATGGACATAGTTTATGATGACCTTTTGAATAGTTCTACTTGTAACAGATTGTTCTTCGTGGAAAACCAGTGGTTGTTTCATAGGGAGTAATGTTGTAAATTACTATATATTAAACTATTAAATGCTAAATAACTCATTACATAATAAAACATAGTTAATTCTCTTTTTTTCGCCTACAGCATTGAAGAAGTGTGCTTTTTTTATAAGCACTTTAAAAGATTAAATTAAACCTGAACAAATGGAATACTTGATTATGGATGGGGCTGAAGGACTGTAGTTACAGGTAGGTTGCAGACTAGATATACCGATGCTACATTACAATGAGTTACAACCATTTTATAGTATAAGGACTATTTCACGGACTTAAAAACATGCGGTGATCCACACTGGGAAGGTCTGCGATCATAAGTATATCAGTCATAAGACCATTGCCTTTGTATTATATTTATTTTTTAAATTGCACACTTACCAAAAAAGTGGATGATGAAGCCTTGTTGGTAGCCAAAGACGCTGCTGCCAGGGTCTGTTTGGAACTGTATGATGACATCTGCCATGGATGTATAGAGTTTGAAATGACTGTGTGTTCCTGTGTACCGACCCAGGACACGAGCTGTCAAATCATCACCATCATAGAAAGTCAGGACATCGCTCTTGCCAATGTTCAGGCTGTAGGGTATGGGGAAAAAAGGCAAAACAAAGAAAGAAACAGAAAACAAAGATGAAGGATCTGGTCTAGGAAGATAAGACAGAGATCAAAACGAGGGGAACATGAATAAAGAAAACAATACATTGAGATAATCCTGAATTAATTGTGGGTTTGAAGACTTAGGCAATTAACAGCAAACTACTAGAGACAAAACCAATAATTCCCAGGATTTCTCAGAACTAGATAAAGAGAAAGATATACAAAGAAATCAACGGTCAGAGAGTATTCCAGGCAGGGGACATGAAGCTTAGTGTGAAATGGTTTTTTTTTGTTACCACAAACGATTATCATACATTAGAGAAGATTAATTTGGGGCTTAATTTCCATAAAAAGCTCAGGAACTCTAATAATGTCTACAAATATTTTTAATGTGTTATTTATTGATATTAATAACTCTCACAAATAATAGAATGAGGATTTAAAAATACTGATTAAATAACATTTTTACTACATATATGTTAAAAAATTACTACTTCCACCTTTGACAGCATGTTTAAAAACAAAGTAAGTTCATTATTTTAATGTTCTGAAGTATGTGAAGGAGAAAACACTCTTCCTTCTAACCCAGCATATAAGACATTATAGTGTTACCTATTTTGTTTCTGCAAATGGGGAGAATACTGTAGATTAGTTGCTGATGGAAACTTGATGAAGCTATCAATATAAACATTTGTCAATGTTTAGCAAGTAATCATTAATTGTGAAAAATGGTAAAAATGCACCTGCGTCAGCAAATTAGCTTGGAACTTAAGAAGTGATGTATATTAGGCAGCAGATAAATGATTAGACATCTAGAGATATGATGCTGTAGCAATGCTGACTCAACAGAAGGAAGATTAAACTGTCTTAAGACTTCCTGACCCTGGATCATCAGCAGTCGTTTCATAGTTTTAAATATTATTGCTTACAGGGTAGGATAATTATCTCAGAAGGGCAGGTATATATATCCCTAATTTCACAAATAAAAGGTGTCTCCCAGTTTTACAGAATAAAGAGCAGAATGTGAGTAGCTCTCTCCCCCCTGAACTCAAGGCCATTTGAATATTTCCTAAGAGAAACTCATATGGTACAAAACACCAAGAGAGTCTTAATGCAGTTTTATCAGAACAGCAGCCAAGGACATGTTCCCACTGGACAATGATCACAATGTACTTTTATACACAGCTACCAAACAAACCGATGAGACTGTTTCTAGTTTGATGTCTCCTCGTTGTAGGCCAATGCTCGTCAGCTACGTACCCTGAGATGTTAGTGGACTACGTTTACCGCAAACTGGTCTTCAGCTGTTATCTTTGTTTGTAGTCATGAAACTTGCATGAGAGTGTGAGATTTAACCCCATATTAATGAATTATCTGCCCCTATAGTCACTTGTGTAACAATAACATTTAGGTAGGGTCAAGTTATGGGCCTAAGTTGAGTGGTGTAGGAGAGAACCCGCATGGACATGTATACCACAGTTAAGCCAATTGAACGTTGTGCGTTGTCACTATTTATTTGCCATGTGTTTTCCAGCTGTCGTCAGTTAAGCATTCTCTATAGAAGAAACACCACATTTTTATTTATAAATCCACAGTATTTTACTATTTATTCATATGTAGCGCCCACTTGATATTTTTCTTTGGGTGCACAATAATTATTGAATGATGGTACAACTAACAATATTTGTTGGTTGACGCTGTGTTATCTTCAAAGCTTTCAGCAGAAGTAAAATATAATTGGCCTGTTGTATGAGAATTGTAATTAAAACAATTTTGTTGTGGCAACCCTTGTTTTGCTCTTGTGCATAATGTACAAAGCTGCTATCTAGCCCCTTAAAACCGGCACAGCACATGGAGCATGTCACTCTTTGGGATCAGAGCTTTCTGTGCGAGCTGCGATATGGAAGCTGGAACATTGGTTTCCGAGTGTGCAGAGCAGAAGATTAATTCCACTGACAGACACTAGTGGAAAAACAGAGCGGGATCGTTTATCACGATCATATGTTTAGAAATGACAACTTCAGGCAGGAGAGAGAAATAGGGAGGTATGCAAATGAAGGAATATTAATTAACCAGCAGAGCAAGAAAGTATATTAATAGTCTCCCATAATCCTTTATTCGCAAACCTCTCTCCTTGGAACACACAGAGTTGCGGAAAAAGAACGTGTGATGAAAATGGTATACAAGTGAATTCAGCTGCTTCCCAAAGTTTAACTCAGCGCCCCCCGTCCTCTATGCTGATATACATCATGTCCTGGCGCTCGGAGCCTGGTAAGGTTGCTATGGAATCTATAGCGTCCTGGGGAGCAGAGATGTACTAGGGGGCCTGATCGACAAATCTTGCATGTCAACCTCATAAATGTATAATTCTTAGGACTGGTGATTAATTTGTATTATAGTTACACAATATTTCCAAGTGATATTATACAGCATAACTACCTTTTCATATTGTGGGAATTAATATTATACTTTGCATGGCAGGTAACAGGTGGATATAGGGTCACTTTACTACAGGGCACATGGTCCTCTTTAGGATGATGGCCACTCATTGGGACACAAGTTTTTCCGTTTCTCTTTCCTCCCCTAATCCAAGTTTTACTGGGAGCTCCGAATGAGTTTATCACTCATATATAACAGTATTTTACAGCCCTAAATAAATAGCTGCAAACTTCCCAGGGTAGGTTACATGGCGTTCTCCCTTTCCCAGTGGAGCAGAGATAGCCATGCATGGAGTAGAGCCAGCAACATACGGAAGAGCAAAACGCCACTCCGCTGCTGAAGAAAGAAGAAACTGAGACGGAAAGGGAAGAAGTGAACAAGACAGTAAGTGATATTGAGGGAAAGCAATGGATGTGGAGCAAGGGAAATAATTAGTACTTTTGGTTCATTATTTAGGTTTATTGAAATTGCACTTACAGGTACTCAAAACAAAGATAATTTCCTAAATAAATAAGAATTAAAAATAATGCAAATGGGTAAAAAAGAATTGGTGGCTTCCATTAGCTTAATGTGTATCACAGTCATATATTTTCCTTTATAAATAGGATAAGATAATTGCATCTTTTTCTACTCTCTGCTGCATTTGTAATTGATGAATCAATTAGTGTTTGCTTGATACACTTTTCTCCTCTCGTATTTTTTATTTTGAAGTTATAATTAGCAGGTGTGAAGTTAACAAGGAAAAACTATTTAAAAACCAATGTTACCAGTGATGCTGTTGGCCACTTCCCCCGTGTGCCTAAAGGCCAGTGCCGGCCTGGATGTGGAAAAAGCCAAAATATTATTTACTGCATAATCCTTTAAAGTTAAATTCATTTTGTTCCTATTTCAATATATTATTGCCCAAATTTGACAAAGGAACAGGAGTGAAGGTAAACTAAAGAAGCAAAGAGCGAAAAAGTGAATGTGGACTCTGTGAGTCTATGAGCAGTTTCTGTATGCATTATGAATTTTGCCCTAAGCTTAAATGACCTGCACAAAAAAGACCGTGGCAGTAGTTATTTCAGCTTTTTGTTTGTCTATCATAGCTTTAGTTACCAAAATGTAAGTAACCACTAATAGCATTTTGATAACATCTCCCAATAAGGTTTAGTTACATTTCTGCAAAATGGATGCATATTTGGGGTTTCTCTCTGGTCCGCAAAAAAAACCCCTCATTCATCATCATAACATCAAGTTATAGAAATAATAGCTTTTGGTACTGGAGTTTGGAAAGATCATGATGGGATTATTATTTTTCAGACCAGATGACATCCTGCCAGCAGGTAAAATATTGTAGGTGCCCCTTTCAAAAAGCTCATGTGTGGATCTTATTTGGCGAAGAGAGTGTGAGTTTGAGAATGGAGTGACCACATGGCCCAGCCAACAAATAATTTGCTTTACATGAATGGGGTGAGAGCAGTTACAGAAGTACCAAGAGTTGAGTGGTAATTGCCTCAGCCCTTTGACTAAGTAGAGTAATCCTGCACTTAGTTACTGGTGCAATGGTCAGTATAGTGATATAATTTATAGTATCTAGATAATACCAGACTGAAGTTGTTGGAGAAGACTAGACAAATACTTCCCCCAAGGCAGGTCCGGATCAAGATTTTTTTTGTTTTATATGGCTCTTTTTATCATATCATTTTATGTCATTTATTGCAGTGAGTAGAATCATTTTTTTTGCATTGAACCTTTTCTGTTTATGTGTTTGTTGCTGATCTAAAGTCTGGCTTCTCAGAATTATTGCCGCTTGTTAAGTTGTGTTGATACGACTGTCTTCATGCTTCATGGCTGTTTAGAATGTTAAACGAGTGATAATTATATAGTTTATGTATTCTCTGTATAATTGTAAAAGGTAAAACATTAATGTAGCAAATCATTACATTTGGATCTCAAAATAAATTTAACATCTATTTTGCTTACCCTTCGATGCCAAGGACAGGACTGACAGCTATTGAATGAGTATAATGAAACTTGGAGCATGGAACACACAGAAAAATTATGATGGTTCAAATTAGAGTCTCGGGGGCAGACTGGAAGTGAAAAAATGGAGACAAATTTCCCCAGGTCTGTCCCACTTAAAAAAACGATGAACCACCAATATCAGTTTTTAATCTTTACATGTATGGTATTATATGTATTGTCACAGGACAGCAAAATTAAGTCGCATTGAGGTTTTAACTCCATGGTGGAGTACTTTATAAACCAAAGGGGGAACTACTTGCCAAAAAAATATTAGTCACAAGAACATGAATACATTTTACTTTTACTATGTATTAAAGTATTAAAGTATTTAATAAAATAGATAGATATAAAGCAAATGTAATTGTTTTAGATGAAAACAGTAGTGATAAACCAAAAAAGGGAATATATGTACTTAAGTGGGCTAAATTCCTTAATATTTATTGAAATGGAAGATGCCTCTTGCAAATCGATATTCAGCATAATGGAATAGAAAACACAAAGCAGAGAAATACATCATTGTACTTTTCTGTTTTGTTTTTAATTCCATACTGGTGAATATCAATTTCTAAGAGGCATCTTTCATCTTTTTGTTTTAAATTTTGCACTGAAGCACACTTTAGTACATGTTTTCCTTTTTCCCTTAATATATGAAAAAATGCCTTTGGTTGATTAATAAAAGTATTGGTAAAGATATGTAATAATCTTTCATGACTTACACTTGTATATCAAGTAAGATTCTCTTTTCTTCTTCAACATGAATCCCCCAAATGCAGTCCTGTCCTTTTCCATAAGCTTCGGGCCAGTTGGGTGACAGCACAACTCCTGCTGAGTCTGTGATTTCCCCGCTACAAACAGCTGAGAAGACGAGAGTACAGTATATCTAAATTACATACGTGCTTGTGCGATCTATGCTTATATAGCTGCTTTCTTTGGAGAAACCTGGTGGTCATTTCTTCCCATTATCTCTATAGCCCCACAATCATGAGAATTATACGTTGAGGTCTGTATGGAAACTATATGGTATATTATGAAACTGATCAATGGTTTTGTAATTAACATTTATAGTTACAAAATATTTCATATAAAATTCACCGTTTAGCAAATACAGTAGATTTCCTAGCAGAATAACTAGAGTCTACCAGTTTGTTACAATTCAGAAAATAAAATGAAAAGGCAAGTATGCCATTTTGTCTAGACTGCTAGATATGTATAACTGCTCACCATGCATACATGCTCCCCTTGTGTCTCTTGTTTTTTATTGTTTCTTACCTCGGCATGCTGGCTCTGTCTCATTCCACTGGGGGTCTGAAGAATCTTGACACTCAATGATAGTAGAACCTTGTTCTAAAGTGTATCCAGCATCACATGTGAACTCCACGACTGTCCCCACAGCAAAGGAAAGGTCACTGCTTGTGAAGTTTCCATACTTCACAAAGGGCTCAAAACAATGTCCTTGTTCATAAGCTGAAGAGATAAAAACAATCCATTGAAAACGCTGGCTATTTTCAGAAGCTATGTTAAATAAAAAAAACAGCACAAGAATGTGGTCTTACAAAGAATATTGGGGCACAAAGACATTTGTCTGTTACCTTGATATCGAAGGGCTACTCCAGTAGAACCCCCACTACTGTCTGTAGTAAACTCAATAAAAAAATGTCGCCCACTGCTGAGCAGGCCCTCAATAGGAAGATATTCCACTTCATATGAGTCATAGATCGGTGGAGAATCAATGTTATTTCCATCACGGATGATAAGCCTGAAAGTATATGTCATAAAACTTCACAATACCAAAAAAACATTTGTTCTCCCTTAACTTTTGAAACAGACATGTGTATATTAAATAGCATTAGTGTTCACAACATCAAGTTATTTACATTGTAGCTCTAATAATAATCATAAAATCCATACTCATACCCCTATCCTCTTACTCTGAGTAAACCTCCCTAAAAATATCCATACATATTTGTATATGCGTGGAAGAGGGTCAGTAAAGATTTGCTAACGCGCATGTTTACCTGTCATCATCCTCTGCTAGGGAGACTTTCTCAAAGTGGAGGTGGAGACGCTGTAGAGGGGAAGCCTCCAGCACCCAGTGACAAGTCAGGTTATTGCTGTAATTTCCGGGGAAGTTAGGTGAGACAAGTCGTCCAGTGGTAATGTTTCTGATGAGTCCTCCACAGGCAGCTATATACAATAAGTATTAAATGAAATAACGTAACTGTAGAAGTACTTCACATTTAGGAAAATGATTGGATATTATCTGTCTTTCTGTTCCTGGTCTTCATACTAAGCTTTAACGAATGCCCCAAATTTACCGTCTTAACTATTAGAGCATAGTAAAACAAAATGTCAGGGCTCCTCTGCATGGTCAGTTAATGGGGTTCCATTCCTTTCCAGGACTATCATGGAGATCTTTTTTATTAACAACCACTTACCCTATTCATGTTATACACCTCTGGATTCTATATCCACATGGGCTTTTAAAAACAACATGCAAAATGTTGTTTTGGAGACCAATTCACATAGTAAAAATCAAGACTCTCCTGTCCTCAAATTGGTGGGAGATTGACTGTAAAAGTATGCACACTTGAGGAGACCCTGAGCACTCGAGGTAGGTAACCATACTCATTCAGCACTTAAATGGGTTAAAATCAAACAGTACATCTCAAAGGGGAGAGTTGAATGATCAACAGGGGGCTTGGTAAAAAGTGGTTGAGGCCAGCTAATCACAACTTTTTGCTTAGGCCAACTAGAGATGCTTGCAGCTTTTGGATAACTATGAAGTAGCGACCCTATATTATTAATATACTGCATTTCAAGGCAAAATACCTAATTCCATAAAGAAATTTACAAAAGAACATTGATACAGTACAGACATAACATATATTTTAGGGTTGTATAGATTCCCATATGTAGTGGCAATTTGCTCTGCCATGCAATACCCGGTTAATGTTAGATCTTTTAAAAAGTACATTGTTTTTAAAGCTTGTTATTGAGGATACAGGGTTGGAAAAATCTGTCATCACCAGGATCAATTTTAAAAAATGGCTAATGCAGCTGGTTCTATTAGCGTTTCAAGTTTTGTTCACCTTTTGCCAAATACCTTTTATGTGTTATACTAATAATAGAGTGAGCTAAGAACTCCAACGTCGTACTATTCAATATCACTTAAACATTTCAAAAAAGTATATTGATACGTTTCTTTTAAATAGTTGTCAAGGTTTTCTAAAGGTAAAAAAAGGATTTAATAATTTCAAGTAAATGTTAAAGACTATAATTTTATGCTACGAAATCCAAATGGAAATGACTAAAAGTAACAGAGGTGAACGAATAGACAGGCACTAGTAGAGCACAGCTAGTAATGCAGTATAAAACAATGAGCAGGATCGACGGACTGTTTTAAAAATTGCATAGACCATAGAAAATAAACGAAACAGATTAATCTGGCCCGATACTGCATGTTTTTAACTATAAATGTATATCTTTACATATATTTGCATCATTACAATTACCTACAAGTTATTTTACCTGATTTAATACACTCTAATGACTTGAGTGCGGCCTCCCGTGTACTTTCTGTATGATTTGGGTCATAATATACATTGGACTTACGTTCACATTGTGGAGCTCTGTTGTTCCAGAATGGTCTTGTTGCATTGAGACACGTTAGTACATGGGGGCCACGAAGCTTGTAGCCTGTATTGCAGTAAAAATACGCCTCTCCTCCTGGATGCAGGCTGGTTACCGACACATCCCCATATACTGGTCTTTGAGGGAACCCACAGCTGAGCAGGTAAGCTGCAAGAACAGAAACAAAACTCAAATCCATTAACTCTAGTTTGAGCAGAACTATAATAGATAATAGGATGCCTGGGTAATAACAACAATAGAAAAGAGGAAATTGATCAGGTCAGTGGTGGTGAAATATAAAGATAGTTACGGTATATGGGCCGATGTGACATACATAAAAAATAATCTAATGCATGTTACTTATACTAAAAAAGTATACATACATACATGTATACATATTACATTTAGGGAAATATTACCGTATATAATGAAATATTTGGTAATGAGGGTCTTGCTAAGAATGGTTTGTATACATCAGTATATTTGGGAGAAGGTTCCAAAATAAAAAAATACATACACATTTATAATTTTACTATCACTTAATGATGTAGTGATGCCTATTTCCGGGGGATCAGCTCCCAATGCAAATTTCCCTAGGGTAGGTTTTGGTTTTGAACACCAATGCACACTAGCTGCAGAGAAATGAATATTATAGAGGCTCCTTCATAGAAACACTCTGCAGGAAAAAACATTTTCAAAATTGTTCCTATGGTGTTGAAAATACGCTTCCGGCACCCTGTACTAGATAATGTAATTATTAATACATTTTTCAAAACATTTCAACAGTGAGTTTGGCAGATATCCAAAATTGCTGCAATTATAATTCCACATAGAAGTTTGCTTAGAATTATGTAGTAACAATAGCATACAATGTACGTCGATATTCAGGAAGGAGGATGCCAGTCCATAGGGGCCCTGGTAAGAGAGGATTTAAGTTTATTTAAGCCAGAATAACACTTTGTACACGGTCTCATACATGTGAACACCAGCAGTGTGCGGCTTTACAACAATCCAGTGCTAAGGGACAGGAGCTTATTTATCATGGTAGACACACAATTAAGGCCTTTCAGAATTTGGCCAACCTGGGGACATCCCTTAATGATACAATATAAACAAAGTTTAAATGAATAATCCTTGCATTTGCATGAATCCTCTGGAATGAAGTTACAGCTATATGCTTAATATATTAACTTGCGAATTTACATACACATAGGGGCACATCTATATGCAAAGTAAGATGTATGAGATATATATCCTGTTCTTCCCTAAAGGGTTAATAATACTACAGCTGTACAATATTGCATCAGGTCTATTTCATCCTGCTGAACAGTTACATGAAACAAACCCCCCTAGAAATGATTATGCTCTTTAAATACCACCCTAGGATACCCCGTAACCATTGAACTGTAACCGTTTGGACTGCTTCTACTGCCACATTTCCAGCCCTCTCCTTAGACACCCCGGTGTGGTTAAGGCATACGGTGGAGCCACGTTTTGGGACGCAGCCTGCATGGATTATAACAAGGTGTATATGGCTGCCAGAGGTTCCTGTGCATGAGCTAGAGTGATGAATTAGCTGAAATAAAGTTATAATGCCCCATCTCGATCTTGCGATGGATTTCCTGGGATGAGAGTTTGGCACCACTCATTAACTCCCAGCTTGATAAATTAGCCGTGCTGCTTGCCTAATGGGACCCATAAAATATTTCCTCCGGTGTCTGTGCCACTTGTCTCCGAAGCACAACAGATAGCTGTGCGAGAGGGGAGAAAGCTTCCCAGGGAGACAGAAAGGGAAGAGGAGAGGGGTGACGAGTAATTGTGAGATCATTCGTTCACCTGCTTGGCTGTTTATAAGTGATATATCTGTAATTATCATTACTGTCGCTGCAGAGCATGGAGGCTTGTATGGAAATCTGATTACTATACACGGGGGAGACAGGGAGGTGAGGTGTATTATGCGATTACACATGCGATGCTCTGCTCTCCTTCTTCCCCTCATAATAAAAGCAAATTACTTATATTATAAAAGATATAAACTAAACAGGGCTGTTCTGAAAATGTTTGATAATGGGAGTACCTGGTTGGAAAAAAAAAATTATTAATCTTGGTACGTGATTGGATACGGCTTGAGAAGCAGAATTACGTTAGAGAAAATATATTTTGTTTTAATGGCTGCAACAGACAAAACATTGGTAGTCTATTTTTTCTACTTGCTAATTAGTATCCACAATTTTTGAATTTTGTGGAGAACTGGCATCTAAGTTTATAATGACTTAATGGTTTTAATGTAAAAACACACGGCTCATTCACTTTCCCCAGTCCACCGTAGTGTCCAGTCTGTTAGGGAGTCTCATTTGGAACAGTCTGATAACATACTACTGGCTACTAGAAGTTCCCTTATTGGATTTTCTTCCCCTACATTGTGTCTTCCATCTGAGGAGGATACCCCTGAGGTCCCAAAAGCTTAAGTAACTTTACTTTTTATGTTGACTTGATAAAATGTATCAACTTCAACTAGGCTCAAGACTCAATTCTCTCTTGGGCTACTACTGCTACCTGTGTTGCCTTAAGAAAAAAAATCCTTTAGTGGAACAATATTTAATTCAAATAGGGGAGCTATTTCATTTGAAGATGGTTCTATTTTTTTAACCACATGGAAAGAAGTAAACTGTGCCAGTACATTGTTTTACTACAAGCCCTAGAGGTAGTACTGCTAGTACTCTAGAATTCTAGATCTATCCATGACCTGCCTAGCTAAGACCATAATAGCAAAACCTAAAGTCATCAGATCTTGTTTGCCACAAGAACAGCCATTGACTTCATATGTGTAGCGAGTAAAACAGGTATGCGTGAGACCAGCTAAGAATGAAATGCAGAAGTCAAGACAAAAGAAAATGAGTGATTGAACAAGAGCTTTAGTTACATCTTGTGTTATGCAGGGTGGGATGCAGGCAATGGTCTAAGATACAAGCAGCAGGTTTTTTGGAAACAGACAGAATGTAGGGTGTGAATGTTGATTTGGGTCCTATCTAATCTATGGGCTCAATTTTATAATCTAAATCAAGTGTAGAATGCATGATATGCAACTAAGTGTGTGACTAATTCATGCATATTTATTGTACCTGTGGGGTTTAATTAAGATACTGTCTTAACTGCTTCTTTAAATAGGTGTAGATCTGGGCAAAAATTATCTGTTTTTTTGCAGGCAAAGTAGAACCAGCAACATGACAACAATTAGTTATATACATGTTGTTGTTTAGCAATTAATCTGTTCACGTGCCATTTTGCGCTACAAAAACTGCAATGAATTAATGGCTAACTTAGAAATGCAGAAGTAATTGCTATAATAACTTCTACTATTAAGGAACTCTATCTATGACTATAAATCAGGCATTACTTAGTTCTGCACATTTTCTTTTCTGTTGCAATTATACATCAGCCAGTTCGCTTCCTTAATCACAGTTTATCTGACATCACTAGGTCTAGAACTACCATAACTGCTGCTTGCATCTTAAGCCATTGCCTGCATCCCACCCTGCCACAAAACCAGACAACAATTTCTACCTCGCTCTGGTCTTCGTCAAGCCAGGAGCTGGCAAGACCCAGAATTTTGGCCACTGTGCGCTTTATTTATAGGGGTGCCATGTACAATAGGTATTTGAAATTATTTGAACCATCCTCCACTTGTAGGGAGTTAACATATTCAGGTAGGCTATAGAAATAATGTAGTCGACATGGCTCTGCAAAGAGGTACAGTCAAGTCTATGCTGGCTAAACATGGATCTGTGGACTGGCCCATCAAGCTGCCGCTCATACACCTTACAGCGTATGTCAGAATATGCTGCTTCTGAAAATTCTGCCACTAGTTAAAATATTCCAAGCACAATATCATCAGAGACACTTCTGTAAGATAGATACAATTCTTTTGTTTAAAATCTAATTTTGACAATAATGCCACACAGTTCTGCGGAGCTGGAGAACAGAGAATATCCACGCAGTAGGTTGCTGTCTTCTTGGGCATCAGCACTAATGAGTACCTGATCTCATCATGCACCAGGGGTCCACGTGGATTGTGCCCCTTAGTAGAACAAGGCCCTAGAGAATACTATATTAATAGGCGTAGGTAATGCTGTAAATGCTGTGTAAAATTAATTTTGTTCAAATATATGTCAGCTACAAACCGTATGAATTTTTTTGAACGTTAAATATGCACTGACGTTAAAGCTCTTGACTCAGCTTTTAAGAATCCTTCAAACATCTCAGTGTAGATCACATGCAGGTGTCCTAGATCTGCTTATTATAATAAGTTTCCAGCTCCATCCTGCAGACAAAATATGACATTTTTGTCCCTCTATGCACACACAACACACTCAGATGAACCTTGTGCAATTCCACGGATTTGATGAAATGACATATTCAATTCATTTAGTTGTACGGGGATTTTCTGCGGATAAGGATTGTATCGAGGAATCATCCAGATCTGCCATGGGCCGAGAATCAAAAGGATAATTCACACATCTCTGATCATCAGTGACAAATGTGGATTTGTGAGCTTCTGCTTTGCAAACATAACACATTCACGTTTGCTGTATGAACTAGCTGAATGTGTCATATTTACTGACGGTGAAAGTAATGATTAGCCAGTGATGGGAACATCCAAACAGGAATAGCTTGATAACCTTTGCATATGTATACAATAATTCTTGATAACACCCTTTAATATCATACCATTTGTGCATGTACTATTATTGTTTTGTATCTATAAACTCATTTCTGGTCTATAAACAAATATATATATATATATATTTATATATATATATATATATTGTGAATTTTATGGGTGTACAACACCGTGATACACTCATACTCAGCAAACATTTAGAATTTTGGGAAATAAGAGGAAAATCCAGTGACATAGGAGAAACAGAAGGATTTGGAATCCAAAAGAGGGACTGTCTCTTCCAAAGAGTGGCGTATATGAAGATTTTGCGTCACGTAGGTAGCTTTTATTGCCAGGTCTGTTTAAGGCACCATCTCTGGTCAGGAGATGGCAGTAGAGCACAGTGTGCAAAGACAATGCCAATGCGTGAAGAAGCTCAGGACAGCTCATTTATTTGGCGGTACTACTTGACCCATGAATCAGTATAAAATTCTTTTACACTTATGCTAAAATCTATTGCGGTATTAATAAATGTGTAACCTATTATTGCAAATGCTTACTACTTCACTATTGTGGTTACTAAAGAAACAGAGTTCTAACGCATTTTAATTGCATCTTTTGATTAAAGAGTCTGCTTAAAATGAATATGTTATACAAATTGGTTGTACCTTTGAAACAGAAGTAAATTAAGCAAATATATACTTAGCCTTATAAATATATATATATATACTTATATATAATTACCTTCAACAGACCCAAAATATTTTCCAAAGTTATACAATTAGCTTATATGCAAAAGACTAACTATTATATACGGATATACGGACTCTAAAGTAATTAATTAGCATACTAACAGTGGATTTTTATAACATTATCCAATGTAGTCTAACATTTTATCACCATCAATCCCCACTGAAAAAGACAACATCATTTTACATTACAGCCCAGGATATATCTTAGCTTTACTTTCAAACATTAGTGTTCAATGACTGAAATGCTGAAGTACATAGTCCACAGTGAATATAAATTATATATATATATATATATATATATAGTAACCATAGTAGAATCCCTTTAGTAAGGCAAACAGGTGGCCTTTCCAGTGTCACAGAGGATAAAGACTAAACTTGTGCACAGCTGATTGCAAAATTGATTTGGACAATATTTCCTTTAAATTTTTTTCTGTGTTTGTTGTGGACAACGCATTTTGTTTTCAAAACTTTCAGCTCAGATGAAATTAGGAGTCCTTTTTTGATTCAGAAACTACATTCAGGGACATTCCCAGGGAGAGGTCCCTGACACCTTATGGACTCACCTTCCACCTACAGCAGCAGCATATCATGAAGCCCACGAGCCTCAGAATGGGCCAGAGTGGGTCCTTGACTGGGTGCCAAGCGGGGCTAGGCCTTGGCAGCACTTTTGGAATAAGGCAGGGGAGGGGTTAATCGAGGGTTATTTAAGGGGTGGACGCCACTAGATTAGGCGGAGGTAGTGGCAGTTCATCAAGGCTTTGCCAAAGTCATGCTAGCTCCTCTGAAATGGTCCAATGAATGGCCATTTGTTTTCTTTGGTTTTGTCGAGTACTCTACTCGTTATCGGAGATTTGTACAAACGCACACGACCAGCAAATTGAGTTAAAAATAGAGTTCATACGAATCTATATGCACATGTGTAAAGCGCACCTCTATTGTAAGGTCAAAAAGAAATATGTTTACTCCAAATATGCATACAAATGCAGACTGTAGGGTGCTTTTAGTGGCCCTTCTATAATTATAGAAGTATAGAGCACTCTTATAGAGTAATACTAACATAAAACAGAACAAAAATCCTGGTCTCTTAATGGACATGCAGTTATATGATTTGTTGTAGCTCCTTTTATATCCCTTGTATTGTCTGCATTTCTGACCTACAGCCTGCCGAAGACAACATTCAGCTTGGACGGGGTAAGTCCAGCTAAATAATTAATTAGCATAGCAGCTCAAATGATGTGTGGTTGATTGCAGACTCTGCATGCACTGCTTAGTAAGGGCTAACATATATTTACATCACATAAATGATCAAGTCACCGGGAAAATGATGTCTAAATTCACTGTCACCCTAGGTGACCTACTGTCAACATGTGTTATTTGGAAACACAAAAAGCATCTTCTAATTAAAGAAGCCCAGGGGCATTACCATCATCACCTTTGCCGGCCCTTCCTGTCTAGTTCTAGCAGCCACATTTTTAGAGACAGATTGATCTATCTTTCTTCACCATGATGGAGTTAATTCACCCAGATAGAAAGCGACCGAGTGGCAGTGCCACACCAAGTGATCAATGATCCTCTTAAACCTTCCTTGTTGGAAGATGCAAGCTAAAAGCCAGGATATCTCTGCATGTCAATGTGATATATTGATATTTATCCAACCAGGTTAAACACTCAATTGAAAGCAGCCTACGGCTCAATAAACACCATTAGGCGGAAATATCCTTACAAATGCTGTAACAAGGGAACAAGTGGGAACAATCTGTGTGTTTGTGTGTGTATATATATATATATATATATATATATATTATATATATATATATATATACACACCGTATTTGCCAGAATATAGGCCGCACCCTCCCCACTTTAAGTCTTTAAAGTGGGGGCGCGGCCTAAAATGGGGGTTTAGCGCAGGGATGCGCAATTCGTATCACCAGACATGCAGTTCATGTGACATAACCTTCCGGTGCTCCACCTGGTGGAAGTTCTGGCAGCGAAGGTTGTCATCGCGCATCGCGCAGACATCCACTGGCCAGCCCCAGCTAGACCCCAGGGAGTCTTGGAGTGCATTGGTAAGTTTGAGGGGGTGGCATATCTAGGGGCAGAGTGGCATTTCTAGGGGGCATAAAGCATATATGGGGGCAGAGTGTCTGGGAGGCCTGACTGGCATTTCAAGGGGGCATAAACATACCAGGGTTTGACCCGGAGATTGCCGGGATCCTCCAGGTCATGGGAGGGGGTCTTTCTTTAAACAGCACCAAACTTTTAGGGTGCGGCCTATAATTGGGTGCCGCGTATATTCAAGCCAACACGGTATATGTATATATATATATATATATATATATATATATATACACACCTTGAAGAACCCTGTACAGAGCTCACCAGTCCCTCCCTGGGACTTTTATCAAGGGATAAAATAATCAATGTGTATCTACTGTAAGCACATCTTAGAGAAAATCCTAAATTAAAAAAACACACTACGTGGGTAGTTTTCATTAAATAATGTAATTATGGTTAAAGCTGTGACATCTTTATGCCTAATGACGAGACTGCTTCCCAAAATAAATCATCATTAATTGGTAGATATTTGTAACATGGCAGATCCTGGTGATCACAGCTATTGCTGTCCTGGCGTTGATGAATAAAACATAAGCAAGTGCTATTTGCATTGTTTTCAATGAGATTAGGGACCGCCCATTGTCCTTAAGGGGTTAATACACTTGTCTATACTTATTGGTGTGTGGTAAGGGCAATAATATCTCTGCCTTATGGTGTAATATATTGTGTAGCTAGTGTTTTAAAAAGTGACACAGACCACTTCTAACCAACTGAGACAGTAACGTGTGCCCTGGTTATGTTACTATGGCCTAAACCAGTATAATCACCAATAGAGATGCAAAAGGCATTGTTCTACTGTATCGACCAGACACAGATAATGTTCACATAACCGGAACGATGTTACCGGGGCGAGTCCAAGACATTGTGCTGCCTCGGTCCAAGCTTAAGAAGCCTATAATCACAAACCAACGAGAGAAGCTGATTCAGCTCTCTATCTATCAGATGGATGAAGGGTATAAGTTTGATCTGGCAATATTACAAGATCATCAGAGCGGCAGCAGCCAAACCAGTGACAAGAGAATGACAGATATACACAAAAATGGCACAAGAGCAAAAAAGTTCCCAAGAGTCATGCAGCGCAAAGCATGTGAGGTATAAAAGGTTACATATGTTGATGGGTTTAATACATGACCAAGAAAGGGGAATTCTCTGATTAAACTTCATGCTGCATCGTGTATTAGTACAGACCTGGAAATAGAAATAGACAGATGTCCAACTGGTAATTTTATATTCTAAATGGGTTTGTAAAATGGGCCTAGGGATAAAATACTTACCAGCTTTCAACAGTCCCACACTAGATCTGCGCTACTCAGGGGCTCAGAAGAAGACATTCTTTAATACACAATACTATAATGGCCTGACATTGCAATACATGATATTTCCTATACGTGTTGGTGGCAGCCCTACCAGCCTGACTGGTCACATTTTGTCTGTTGATGACACAGCCCATAAATATATCTCCATCATCCATGGATACCATCGCACAGCGGTATGAATTTGTAATCTTAGAACACGTAGCAAGCCTCCCGGGCTATCTATCGTATCTATACGATATTTAATAACCAAGTAGAGAAACCGAATAATATGCTGTTGACTCATAATGTACAGTGGCATTTTTTTATCTAAGCCTGGGGTGGCATGTCCATGGGCATTGCAGCACCTGGGTCATTTCACCACTTTTGAGCTTGCAGCAGTTCCTATCAGCTGGTTGGGTTGAAACATTTCCCTTGAAACGGGACCAGCTGAACTACGGAGGTCTTTGCAGTCCTATGCATATCATTTCTGTTAATGCAGAGCACTGGAACAGAAAGTCAAATCCCAGCATCTGCAGAAGGAAGACCGGCAGTGGAGAAGGAAGTCATTTATAGCTCGATAGGTCTGAGTGATGCATCTGGGGGCCTGCCCTGGGTGAGGAGCAGGGCATCAACCTCCATATATAAAATACTTATAATGTGTATGGACCAATAAATCTAAGAACAATTATTAATTGTAACAGACATTTTTATAGGTAACGGATATCTTTAATGCTACTTGGAAAGAGTGATAAAATGTTCTTTACGAATGCTTACAGGTATATGACATTAGCCCTTTAAAAAGTGAGAGTCACTGGAATGCTTAATGGACAATGTAACTTGGAATGAATCGGTGATAAAGATGTTTTACCCTATTAACCTTTACACACAGCTTCAGTAAAGTAGTGTAATGTTATGTTACATACTGGTGCCAGACATTTATTTAATGCTGCATTCTGTCAATCAGGTTTACTATACTTTAAAAGTATTGCTTAACTACACGTACATGCGCCAATGTAATGGGACTTTTGATAAACAGGAAAAGGGACTTTTGATAAACAGGAAAAATAAAGTAAGTGTAATAAATAACAAGTAGTGGTAAGAAAATAATTTTAATCTAACAAAGCTGGAGACATCAGTACCATAATTTACTTTAGGTATCAGACCAACTGTCACAAAGCTGTTGACCCACTTTAAATATTTAAACATTTATGTTTTTATTGTTGTCTTTTAATGAGAAATTATTTACAAAGTGCAAATAAACACTCATGCAAACTATGTTTGCTGTAATTAGACCCCATTCTGCTTTCACCCAACTGATGTGCTTGGGCTAGAATGGCCATTTATCAATGTCCTTAGCACCTTTAGGTCTGTGACAAGTATTTTGACTGGTGGTCTATTCAAAGAAGTTTAATAATTTGTCAGTTTAATGAAGGAGTGTGGAGCTGACAATTCTTGACTGATTTATAGCATTAATGCTATGTTTTACTGTGCCTGTCGCTCAGACATAGAAGAAATATGTGATAATGATTTCTTAACGTCTAATTTGATGGCCTGTACCTCCTTCTTAATACATCTGTACTTTGTCTATAATATATTGCCCAACTGAAAACTGCATTATTTCTGGGCACCACATGGAGAGATGTATTTCTGAAACCCTTGAAGCACTCACCCATTGCTTTTGCCTTCTGGTTATCTGCAGAGTGAATGTGTGCTACCAGTGGCATTCACAGGGTGCAAAGAGTAACAACAAAGTGCCAACCACTTATGGACCAGACCGGCTCTAAGACAAGACTTTGTTGCCCTGGTTTGATTTGCCATCCTTTGTTGCTGTACATGCAACATTTCCACTGGGGACATGTAATAAGACACAGACTTCTAGTTTACCAATTATAGAGATGCAAAATGCATTGTTCTACTACATCGACCAGACACGGGTAATGTTCACATAAAAGGAAACTGGTTAACAGCTAGGAGGACTCATTTACTGCTCGTCACAGGAGGCATCTTGTATCCTTTAACATACTTTTACTGCAATAAAGTTTTTATTTTTTAGAAATAGTTTTTGGGTTATCAGCCATGGTCTATTGACTTGAGTCTGAATGAATACCTCCAAAAAGCTGGAGGAATGGCTACCGGGGGCCCTCTTTTTTCTCGGGAGGTGGCTTTGTATGGGTTAGGGCTAGATAAATGTGCAGGTGGGGCTAGTCCTCCATGGGGCAGGCCTAACTG
The DNA here is from genome assembly GCA_009364415.1 of Spea multiplicata. NCBI lineage: Eukaryota > Metazoa > Chordata > Amphibia > Anura > Pelobatidae > Spea > Spea multiplicata. Next base: position 71,679 of record VKOC01000766.1, read on the forward strand.
ATGGGGTAGTCGGGGCTAGTGCACATAGGGATGTGGGAAATGAGCAGGGAGTGGGCAAAGTTAAACACTGCTCACCCTACCAGAAGAAAGAGAAATGTGACCTGTAGACCTAGGAAAGCAGCGTTTCACCCGGAGACTCCGAGTCACACCTGGAGAGTTCCCAGCTACGCTATACATATACACATTGTACATTGTACAAAAGACGCTCTAAGGCCCACATGGTATAATACGTACCGTATATTGCCAATAGACTGAGAAACATTGTTCAGTGCGTGTCAAATGTTTCCTTATTAGGCGCTTCAGCGTATTTCAAGTATAACACAAAACAACTTCGTTTTTGGCATATTTTGATTAAATAGCATATTTATTTGACTGTGAGATAAAAATGAAAAATGCCTCAATTTTCTATGAAATTGTAAAAGCTGGGTGCAAAATGCAAGTGACTAAATTCTGTATTCAAGAATACATCGTATTTTTTTTCTTCAATGCATTTGTAAATATTTAATATATTGCCATAGGTGGTTCATTAATAAATTAGATGTTTTTCTTAAATCAAGGCCTTGTCTAAATATATTTGTAAACTGTTTTTATTTTCCTGTTTGTATACAATAGACATTTGTTACAATGTGCAATATTGGACCGTTCTTTCTTTAGACCATGACTTGAGTGTTATGAGAAACCAATAAAAAGCACCCACAGAAATATATGTAGTAAGACTTCTCAAGGCAAAAGGTTTTCACGTTATTAAACACTGGTGAGGACAGGGCTGTTCTTTGCATTAGTCATTCCAGACAAGCCCTTGGGGTACGTAAATCATGAGGACACTGGGCAGTTGTCTACTCCCAGTGAGACCTGTCCAAAGTGACAGCTCCTGGGCTACTAGTGGCAGGTCACTCTATAGGGACCCAAAATCTCCCCCCCCCATTGTTCCTAATTTATAGGACCTCTGGATCTTTGCTGGGTGTGAGTTTATCACAATATTCTACAGCCTTAAATGACACAGTAATATTTAACTAAAACGGCAGGTCAAAACAGTAAACGTGTTTATTAATGAAAGTAAACAATCATTTTGTAAGTATATGGTACTATCTAGAATGAATAATAAATATTTAAATGAGGTAAACCAAAGATTATTCATACCTAGGATGCCATTTGGCCTATGATCGGCCTTGCTTGAGGATTGAAATGTGCTGGGCCAAATTAAAAGAAATTTTTAGGTTATAGCACAATGCACTGCTATCCACTCATATACTTCATAATTTAAATACCACCTGTCCACCATACCGGAAGAGTCAGTCAGGGTATGCGTAGAGGCAGGGACTGGGCATGTTCTAGGGATGGGACCACCCGCCTACCATACCCAAAGACCCTCTTTGCAGTGCACAGGAGCAGAGTGCTATGAGGTGCTCACGTGGCAGCTACAATGGGGGTCTGTGCAATAGCACTGTCTGGGACTGTCATGGAGCACCCGAGGATCTCCTCTGCTGGCCATGATCTCCACCGACCGCAAAGACAGGACAGTGGGGTGGGTCAGTGGAACTGTGACCAAAAATCTGTACTGTCCCGCAAAACCTGGTGCACTTAGTATGCATGCATAAAACATATGAATAAAACCTAATCAACAACCAGAAAGAACACCAATGAATATTGCAAGTGAAAAACCAAGAAGAGTCTAATAAGAGCTTCACGTATGAGTTTAACCTTCACCGGGTAAAAAAAAATTCAGCAGCCAGCTTTCATTCTGGAAACACAATCAAAATGTAACCAAGGACAAGAACCCCGCGCATAAGCACTCAGTGTTCTAGACACTGAACAGCTGGAAATGGCCTTACCATGTGCAGCTGCTATTACTAATGTGAGCATACTGCCAGCTTCAAAGATGCATGTGATGCTTAACCCAATCTATACACAGCGATTTGCTATGTGCCGGGATCCAATGACAAATCTCCCAACTTTGTAGGTAATTATAGAAAATAATCACCTAATTGCTCAGGCCAATTTTATTTCCATTAGCGTCTGCATGCAGAGTGTGCACATTTAACCTGAGATGGCACATATTAACTTTAGCAGGATTACATTGCTTTAATTTATTTAATTGCCCTTAATTTTCACAGGTTAGCAGTCTGGAGTCGCAGGTGGGATCTGATGCCCCGTCAGATGTAGCCTGGTGTGGCACACCCGTCTGCTATCTCATATTCAGAGCCCGCCTTAAGTGTTCTGGTGCCCTGTGAGGATGACTCCTCTGGCGCCCCCGTCCGTCTTCCTGCTCTGCCGCGGTGCACGCTTCACAGCTGAGCACCAGAATAATTCCGGCGCTCAGCATGAAACGCCGGCACCGCGACGGAGTCATGGAGAGTGAGGGGCGCCGAGTGGTTGCTGTAAACTGCCCGGGACTTAAATTAAAACACCGTTTTTTTTTTTACTTTATGTAACATCCTCCGTGTTAAATAAAGTTTTAAAAAAACAAACAAACAAAAAAATAACCCGATGTTTTAATTTAAGTCCCGGGCAGGCACCCCTGTTGCCATGGCACCCTGTGTGGCTGCACAGGTCGCACACCCCTAAGGCCGGCCCTGCTCACATTTACAGTAAAAATGTATATGTCAACATAACATTTTCTCTGTAAAAATCTAAATGACATTACCTGTATCTAATGATGAATCAGCACATAAAACCCAGAAAGGATTGCACCCTAAAGGAAAAAATTCAGAGCATCTATCATTCATCTTGAAAATTGAATAACAGTGAAACATGGAAATAAATATCTATATATGAATACTTAAGCAGGTACTTATGAAATGCTGTGAAAGTACGTGTTTTATGCTTTTAGCTGGCCACAGAGATTTAAAGGTCAACAATATTTCTCTATGTTGGTCCAATAAATGGTCTTAACTTCAACTAAAACTTACAGTTTCCAATATCAAAACAAAATCTGTGTTCAAAACAATATATAGTAAAAAATATTGTGGGGCAATTATTTGATAAGAGTGTACAGAAAAAGGACACAGCACAGGAACGGTTTATAAATGTTGCATTAATATACCGTAGGTTAAAATATTTTACTTGAGAAACAGAATTTGAGAGCAGATAAGAACCATTCAGCCCATCTCGTCTGCTCAGAGATGTAGAGACTCAGACCTTAATAAGTCCTTGGTCCTGTGTTGGATCAGGATAGCTTTATGCCATACCATGCATGCTTACATTTCCTTACTGTGTTAGCTTTTACCATTTCTGATAGGAAGCTATTCCATTGTCGATGTTGGGTCAGTGGAGCGTAGCGAGAGAATGACAAAAAGAAAAGCCACAAACTATCCTGGAGTTCAAAAGCAGGCAGCGGTTTAATGAAGCAAATAACACCAAGGTAGGACAGGTAACGTAAAAAGCAGAGTCCAGGTGGTAGCCGAGGTCAGGGTAAAAGAGTAACGCAAAGTCCAGGTACTTAGCCAAGGTTGGGTCAATAGAGTGTCACAAAGTCCGGGAACAAGCCAATGTCAGAAGACAGGAGGTCAAATGGTAAATAGGGATACAAAAGGGACTGCAGCTTTAAGGGAACAACTGGTAGGAGTACGCAAGGTAAACCACACAGCATGCAACAAGCAAGCACTAAAGGCATGGTGTTTGGGGCTTTTATAGGAGGTGCAGGAACTACTCCAACTCCTACTCCCCTAGGCCCCTCCCCCTACTGTATGGCCATATGGGCAGTTGGGATGATTCTTTCCACTTTCCTCACTCCCCCTCCCTGCATTTACCAATAGCGCCAAGCCACCGTCGGCAAGACACGCTCCCTACTGGTAGCCGGATGCGCACGCGGTCTTCAGGAAGTGCGTCTAACGCCTGGCCGGAGTATTTAAATGTAATTTGCGGACGTACATAGCACTGTAGTGATAGGCACCTCAGCTATTGAAACATCAGCGTCACCAAACCCCTCATCCCCAGGCCATGCTCCCTCAGTACCCACACACTGACTGTCTCTGAGCACAGGGATATAACGTAAATGGGATTGATGGTAAGTGTAAGAGTGAGCAGAAGCAAATGAAAGCAGTTACAAAATTACACATCCATGCTCACACACAATTACACATCCATTCTCACACACACACAGATCCATGCTCACACACACAATTACACATCCATTCTCACACACACACAGATCCATGCACACATCCATGCACACTCACACAACTATGCATCCATGCACACACACTTATACATACACATCTATGCACACATATATATCCATACACATCTATGTGCACATATATATCCATACAAACTGGACTGGTGCGATACAAGGAGACAGGAACAAAAGGGTCGCAGGAGTCGCCCGTCGCAATTGGCTACATTGTTCTAGCATTCTCGAAAAATGTGGACAGCTGAGTTACACATTCTTTGTGGGATGGTGCATATGCAGCCTTGTTATGGACCTATTAGGGAACCTTATCTACAACAGATTTGAAAAAAAGTTGTTCCCTGTTATTATTACAGAATTTATTCTACAAACACAAGAAAATGTCTCAAAATGTTTTGCAATTTCTGTTTATGGTTTGCTTTAATGCCAGTTGGAATCATAGAGTACACTTTTCACAGCAAGAAATTGTATTACTCTATCAATAACTGTAAAATATCTTGTGAACTACATTGCCAGATTGCATTACATATATTACAGTTGTTTTTTTGTTGTTGAATGAAAGTGTATAGGATGCACAGGAGAGTGTAGTCTTGTCAACTAGCTGATTATATCATTAAAAAACATTTTCAACCAGTGAAATAGCCACTGGCCACCAAAATCCTAATATGTGTCTATAACTGTCTCCATCTACTGTCTGTGGTCTCTTTTTTATTTCTATGCCTTTCTCCCACTCCCACTGACCTTTCTAAATCTAGTACAGATGTGTGTAATTTAATATATTTATGTAGTATTCAAGGAACATTTGGGGAAGAAATCAATGGGGATTCAAAGCTCCCTAAGCCTTATGAGTTAATCCACTAAGAATTTTTATGTTGGCTGATTTAATTGTATTACAGTCATGAATGATTCTCTTGACACCTATTACCATAATTGAAGTTAGTGGCAAGGCAGTGTATTTTAGAGTGCATAGTTAGCCAATACATCCAACAAAATAACTCCTTTTTAGGCAGTCAGCTGCCTCAAGCTCATTTTTGAAATATACATCTAAAAATTTATTTTGTGGTTGAAAACAGAGAAAATGATTTTCCAACATCAAAAAAAAGGAAGAATCAGAATTGTGCTAGAGGAAATGCCAGTACTTCTATTCCTAAATAGAACAAATAGAACAAATGTACAATAGACTCTAATGTCTACTGTTCTAGGGACATCATCCATGAGAGGAGGCATCTAGAACCTGGATCTACATCTTGAAAGTCATATCTTTTGAAGGCCAGTGAGGTGGCAATCTATGGAATTAAGCATCACCAGAGTTCATATATGTCCACCTTATGGTGCCAGGGCTGTAACTGCCCTGTTGGTTTATTTTTTTTTTACTGAAGAACAAATATACTAACTGTCACTGAGATTACATACTTATTTCATAGCCTTCTGTTTCAGGTTAACTCTACCCACGTCTGTGTACACCACTTATCCAGTATTTAGAGGAATGTTCTTTTTTGAGGCTGTGCAAATATGAAAGTTGGCCATATCCACATACACTTCATCACCTTTCTCATTGTATGGAAAAGTATGCTTTCATATCCTTGTATTTTTCCAGGAGAATGATCATCAATACATTTATGAGAGCTGTTATATTACAACTTATTATCAACTTCTTGTGTTATTGATTAATATTTCAAATTAATAAAATAAAGTATTCCAAAGGAAAACATCAGAAAAAAACAAACAAACCTTACAATCTAATTAATTTCTGTTTAAGTGGTTGTGTATTTACTCTTTAACCTCAACAGTGAGTTATACATGGAGGATATACAGCTATCTTGGTATATTGACATATACGCAACCCTCTAGAAAAAAAAACTATATATAAAGAATAGTTAATTAGTTAAAAAAAGGCTTTCTGGTACATAGTTTTGACTGTCAGACATTTCAGATAAAAAAAGCTCATTAAATTTGCACACAACCCAACAAAGTGCATCACATAAACACAAACAAAAACTTATTTTCCGTTTAATCTCTCCAAGCAGATGGTAGTTACGAAAGGCTTAATTTGTCTTTGTTTGCAAATATTTCCGTTGTGGGTATTATTTTGGTGGCGCTGCACAAACCCACAAACCCACATGTTCTCTGCAAGATGGCCTGTGAAGAAGTCATCACCATTATCACCTTCCAGAAAAAATCACACATGGATATCAACAGAAGCAGTTTGCCAGCTTTACAAAAATACTACAGTGAAACTGTATATATAGTTCTCTATTATTTGTGGGTTTTACATTTATTTTTCAGTTGGAGCACATTGCCAAATGTGAATAAACATATTATAATATTAATGTTGCACTTGCCTTATTGAGACTGAATTGCTTTATTGAGATTGAATTGAGTTGGTTTTACCTACGTGCTCCCTGTAGGGAATACCATGACCTTGAGCTCTTTATAAAGAAGGTAAAGTGTCACAATGCCAGAACCCAGGAGCACACACACCACATGAGTGATTTGTCCTGGTTTAACCTACCCAAGGGTTGAGCCCCAAGATAGGTGACCAGGATAAGCGATCCCCAACAGTGTGGAAGGCTGGATACCTGCAGATAGGAGATGCCACAGGTTGATGCACAGAACGGGTAGCCCCAGGATCGCGAGTCAGTTATATGGGACAGGTAGTCAGGCTGGTTCGGTACACTAAACAGGTAGTCAGCCATAGCCAAGGTTGGTGCATGGAGCAGGTAGTGAGGGATAGCCAGGAATGATACACACAGCAGATTAGCAAGGTACAAAAACGTTCTGCAGAGAATAGTCAAACAGGCCAGGAGTCATACACAGCTTCAGGATTCAGATTTGCCAGGAAACAGGAATTCCAAAACTTCAAGACAATCATAGGACCGCACCAGGGTGTCTGTATGCTGCAGCTATGGCCATTTCAATTCTGGCAATGAGCCTGATCCATCCCTGTGCGCATCACAAGAGCGTCTCTGACTTGTTCACAACTTAAAGTGACCTCGCAGGAGACGGCTGTGGGGTAAGCGAGCTGTTTGAAGAGACCACACTCCAGCTAGCCCTTGCTTGGCTGCCGCAAGTGGGTCTCCTGGATGTGACAAAAAGGAGCACCACATTGTTTTAAAACCTTTTAAATGAATGCATTGAATAGGGGCACATCTCAATTAGAAAGACCTCATTTACAGTTAGTGATCCTTTATTGGAACAAGCTCTGCATAAACTGTTACCTTGAAAATGGAACCGAAAGCTGCCTGGGTTGGTTTGATGCAAACTCTGGAAGTGGATCATGACTTGGTTTGTTGGGCTGCGAATCACCTGACCTCGCATAAGGAATGATTCGTTAGCTAGAATCACAGGCTCCACCCCTTCCAGGTTCTCCACGGTTACCATCTCGCCTTCTGACAAACTGATATTTTGCACCTGTTGAAAGAGTTAATTGGATATTATAACACCTTGTATTCTCTTTTTAACTATTTTGTAGAAAACATTTAGCAGCAAGGAAACGGATACATTATTTGCCACTTACATCTCATAAAACATTTTTTTCCAAAGAATTTTAATTCTAGTAAATGGTTGGACTAGACCTGACTATATGTTACCGATATGGTTATCCGATATGGTTATCATATGGTTCATTTTTTTTCCAGGATACATGTAACTTTGTTCTCCACCACATATTAAGCTGCTCGTATGTGGCATGTATAAACTCACAGAAGGAAATCAATTACTCAATCAAGTTTATACCATAATGCAAGGAAGTGCATGCAAAAAGAAGACGTGTTCAAGAAATAATGGCTGGTGTAGCAACTATAACCCATCAACAAATGCAATTATTGGCACTAAATGTAACAGTTTTCCATGCGAATCCTGCGCTATATCATTATTTCACTGTTGCCAACCTGAAAAATGTAAAAATAAAGTGAAGCAATGCTATATACGCTATATAAGTGTGTTGATACTATTTTATATGCTCTATAAAACAACACTTTGGGCAACACCATTACAGGTCACAACAGTGTACATGTATGGTACTCTTAACGGTATACAGGAATGACGGGGACTACCATATGCCCCCAACCTGTATCAAGGTGATCAGTCGCAGCACTAAAAATGTCCCGTGCTGATTATATTATGAGCGAATGGACATAGACATATATCCAATATACACACTTCACATAAATAGCCCTTACATACGTACAATATACTACATCATTGATTTGAGATGGATCAGCTATGACAGCTAACCACGTTATAACGCTGGACCGCACCAGCTCCCGACTGAAAAATATTCAATCATTTTTTACAGCCTCTAAGCTAGTGTCTAAATCAAAAAGTTTTAGAGTTTAGTAGTAGTTTCCAAATATCTTATTTTCACACAATGAAAAGTATGTCGCATATTGATAATATGGATTAGAAAATTCTTAGTTATTGTAGCAGAAGGTTCTGTAGTACACAGTGGGTTCTAGAATGTCTGTTTTATGTCAAAAGAGGACTGCCTGAAAATGTAATTTCAATGCGATACGTTACAGTTTGCACTTCTTTTGACTTATTTCTTATTGAAAAGAAATAAACCCCTTTTCTTCTACCCATATTGTTCCCGTCCACAAGACACAAGAGGTTTTGCTGAAAACAGTCAGTGCCCCTGGCTTACATCACCCTCCACTCACTAATGATGGCAGGAATGTGTTTATGCTTTGGCTGTTGTACGTTGTACAGTCCGTATGATGAATGTTTAGCTGACTGCGATCAATATGGGCCTCTGGCTTTCACTATCTTACTGGGCCCTGTGTAGATCAATAACAGACAACCTTTAAAGGGCACATTCCCACCCGGTCTCCTTCAAGTCAAAACTGAGGCCTCCCATGAAGGAAAGGTTGGCCGCTGTGTTTTGCATGGATGTCATCAAATCATTCAAAGTATAATGACAAGACAGGTCTCAAAGATGAGGAAACCAAGCATTCGAAGAAGCAACAAAATAACATGTAAAAGATTTTAAAGATTTTGTTGCTCTTACTTTGGGTGATATTGATCTTTGTCAGTGAGTGGTTTGTTTCAAAGGTTCTAAGGATGAGTCAGGTAAAAGAGAGTATATATTTCTGGAGGAAACAGATGCACAGTTACAGTTTAGAGAGAGAGAGTTCTGGTTCATTGGGCTGTGTATATTAAAAGTCAAATGAACAATATCACAATTATTACAAACTGTTATATTTTTTAGCATAAATATATTTATTAAAAGTACCCAGGGCCGGAATGGCACTTTAAGGCACTTTAAGGCCAGTGGCTATCTGAAGGAGTAAGTGTGGCCGATGTCTGGGCTTTGCTTTTTTGACCACATAGCGTGGCTGTACACTACAGTAGACGATCTACCGCTAGAGTCAAATGTCTCCATTTCTGTTCATTGCATATGTTTTGGACCTAATATGTAGGAGACTATTTTGTTTGGAAGCTGTAATCTGTAGCAAATTAATTAATATAGTGTCCTCATGTTATTCTCTTACAAACATGGCAAGAACAAATTAAATGCCAATAATCCCAAATAATTTAATGCAGAGTAATCATCTAAAGTCTCTGAAAATTAAGTTAAGATTAATGCTCCTGTTAGTACATACTTAAAGTATATATAATTTTTTTTTCTAATGGGTATTCAATATTGAATTTTATTACATGTTTATTTATAGTGTACTGAACTGCAAAATATTAATATTCAGGCAAAGAAACTTATTTGGTCCTTGGTCATGTCTAAATTAAATAGTCATGTGGCTATAATATATATATATATATATATAATGTATCTTCATTTATACAACATGTACTCAGTGCAAAGAGGACGCACACCAGGTGTCAAGTCAACTCTCCAAAACGGGAATCACAACTAACCTTCATTGGAATTTTCCAATTGTAATAGCTACAAAACTTCTCAAACTTGTCAAAACTACCTTTTCTAACCTACAAAACTTCTCATGGTAATAATGAAAATAATAATGCATATTACAGAAGAAAAAAACTATAAAACATAATTGACACATTAGGATTAAATAGATACCAAACTCATCTGAATCCTATTTGAAAATGTCAGTTGCAATAATGGCTTGTCTTTGAGACATAAAATAGATGCTTTTCTCCTAATACCTTTTCAACTATTTTGCAGATTTGCAGATAAACTTTCTAAACTATTCACGATAAATGAAGACATATTTAAGACTAATTTCAAATAACTAATCTATGTGCACCAAACAAATTAATATTACCAACACTGTGGTTTTTAATGAACTTCTCCCATTTTGTTTATGCTTCACCCATGTTTGACGCATCTAAGATAATTGTAATCGGCTAGTGGTATAAGCAGTTCTCTTGGAACTTAGGGCCATCTTTGTTGTAATCCAAGGTCCACACATCCCTGTAAGGATTATCTCCTATAGGTTGTTTGTAATATATGGGCAATAATATATAATGGATTAATACATTTATAAAGCATTATCCAGGAATGCAGTCAGGAAAAAGCCATCCTAGTCCTCCTGCTCACTTCTCCTTTTTCAGTCTTTAACTTGCCTCTTGCAGTGCAAATCATTTCTTGCACTCGTCATAATTGTAATAATAATAAAACATGCCACTTACAAAATTCCCCATGTAGAGGTCTACAAAATGTCTCAGTTTACCGATCCATAGAATGTAAGAGCTCTAATCAGTTGATAGTTAATAATGCCCATACTGAATGGATCTATTGTTAAGCTCTACAGCAGTGAAAGTCATGCTTCTACATGGAACATAGGACAGGAAACTGAGAACATTTTTGCTCAGAGGTATTCGAGTTCTTTTAGATAATAATTTATGAAATTCTGAGTTATATCACACCGTTAGATCACAATTTCCACAAACACTCCACCCGCTTTTTATACATAAGTAGTACAGTAGTGTCCCCCTTGCAAATGCATACAGATTCCTCCAAAATCCGTGTGCCCATTTACTCACCACCCACCCCATCTCCTGATATAGTTGCATTCTGTCAGCAATGTGTTCCGAGTGAAGTAGAAAATCAGAAACTAGCCAATCGGGGGACAAAACATTGAACCGCCAAGAAGGTATTCTGCTGCAGCTTCCACCTAAGGTGAGTATTTTATTCTGCCTTTTCAGGCTAAATGAATGCATATGAAGGAACTTACAAAGTGCTTTCATATGCACTTTTGGTTTAGAGGACTGCCTAGGACACTTGCTTTCCCTTTAATATGAAATTGTATTTTTATGAGAATTTACCACCATTTTAATGTGTAGTAAATCAGTAGTAAATATGTGTTTAAAATGTCTTAATATTACTGTTTGCCAGTTGTGTAGGCTAAAGGCACTAAATACTGGATTGAAATCTGAGCTTTTGGAAACCGAAGGAAAGAATTGTGGACAACTTTACATGTGCCCTCTGCCGGGCATTTCTACAGTTCATATCTCTCTAGGAATTTGTCAAACTTTGTGAAGAACACCCTGGGAATTATTGTTCAGAATACCTAAATAGCTTTGTGATTGCAAACATGGAAAGCGACGCCAGAAAATGGAATGACCTTAGAGTCTGACAAAATCCCACCAATAATTGTATTTTTCCCCTTCATATAGTGCAAGGAACAAATACAAAATGACACTGCTGTTATTATTGTTACTTCAAACATTATTTGTAGCTTTATGTGTGAAGGAAATGAAAGACAGGAGCTATGGCCCAGTGAAAGAAATTCAGAATTTCAATTCACTTTATTGAACAATGAAAAAATATGACTGTTATCTCATACAAACGATGCAGACGGATATTATTGTGTTCATTGTTATAGATTGAAAAAAACCTTTCAGGACTTAACAGACACTAGGTCTGGAATCCTCGCTTTACCGGTACTGAAAAGTATTACAGTTGCTACCTTGCTTGATGCATTTTATCTAAAACCACCCGTCTCCTGCTTTATACTAAATGGAGCTATCCGTATTGTTGTCCCTAGGTAGCCTATGGTAATGTTTCACTCTTTCCATATAAATGAGGCCAGCATGAGGTCCCTGGGTATGGTTGAGTTCTGAATAGTTGCCCCTCACTTCCATTGGAAATGACAGCCCTAATTGTGAAATCATCAAGGGCGTGAATATATGTAGTATAACAGATGAATGAGCAATGCACTATGGAAGGCCAGTTTAGCGCCTATCAGAGGAAAGGTTTTCCATGTCACCCAAATTTACAATTTAGTGAACCCAATCCATAGTCTGAAAATAAGTTTTGCTAATGTACAGGGTAGACAGGGCATTGGTAGTTAGTGTAGAGGTACTTTATTATAGGTCGTAGCTAGAAAGTGTCATAGTATGTCCCTGTCTTGGCATTCAAACGCCTTTTCTTTGGTTAGAGAACATACTGTCTGACCGCAGTCAATATCCGTCGTACTTTTTATGGCAGCTGACTGTCGTCAACTCTTACAAATGAGGCAGGCCATGCATTTTTGCAATGTAGACTGAAAAGGAATACAGATGGTGTGATTTTTGTATCAGGCCCCAAGCCAATTCCTATTGCGTGCCCTAGAATATAAAGCATTGTCCTCTGATCAGCTTTCCCTCATCTCTGATCATTCTAGCCACACTGACAGATCGGCTGCCCTTCGGACAGATGAGTGGTTTATGATGTCACCGGACCACTTCAGGGGAATTATGGCCATGTGAATCACAGCTGCAGCTTCCATAATTTAGCTGATACTTTCTGCCTGTGCAGCCCTCAATGTCAGAAGGTGAAATGCTCTTGATCGATCCTCGTAGCCTCCCATAAAACATACTGAGATGATGCGGGGACAGCACTGACAATTCGTCAGCCTATGGACATGCTATACTTGGAGCTACGCAAAGCTTAACACATATTTTTAGCAAAGGCTCTTCAGCCGGAAGCTTATTCAGGAAAGCTCATGCTGTGAGTCAGTATAATCGGCTTGGGGTAAACAGTGGTACATTCTTCTTGCTTAACTGACAGCTGGTTAAACATCAAGGATTTAGAGTTATTTGTTTGACTGCTGGACAAACAAGAACATGAAACGATTATGTGTCCCAAAACATGGGCAGCTGAAAGACATTAGTTAAGCTTTTGAAGTATAATCTGTAGTTGTGTGAAGTTATAATGCATGTCACCAAAATATCACCCAATTTAGCGGTGTTCAGTCAGTGACATTAGCAAGCTCAGATATTCAGTAACGACCCTTTGGAAAGACCTAGGTGTGCCCTTATCCAGAGTCCTGAATTTCTAATGCTCCAAGGCTACTGGTCTCCCCTTCTACATACACTTATCTAAGCAAGAAATTAGTGAACATTGCATAGCACTGAGGAGTATTATGGATTTATATAAATCAATAAATAATAATTTTGTGGATTAATAATTCAAGTGAAGCTTCCTTTACAATTGTTGATCTGTATACTAAGTTATGAACAAGATGTTCAATGTTTAGCGTATAGAACCTTATGCTATAAGATTGGTTTTCCCTTTGTAGGTGTGTGAACTATTATCAAATAATGGTCAACTGGGTTACTTTTGTATTCTCAACAAACAAGCAGAACAAGAAGGAGATCCTAGCTCTCTTGGGCTTACATTCTGATGTAAACATAGAGGTTCAGCTGATACAAATATATATATATATGTTTGGCATGTGTGTGGGGACAGGGCCTGGGGCTAATTATGCTGCACCACGAACCGTATATTCTATGTGGTATTCAGGGGTTCGGGTCTACAGCACCATGCATGGGTTCAAGGCCAGCAGCCCCAGCAGCTCCTGCTCCTTGTTAAGCAATATAGTCATGAAACTTGGGGTACTTTGACGTAGTGGGGGCTAAGCAATATATGGCCATATAGTGTGACAGAATCCCCAATATTTGGATGTATGTTTGTCTGCTGCATGCCCTATTGATCGTTGTACTGTCTCTGGATTACCCTTTTGTCTGTGTCCCTTTTTATTGCATTGCTGGATTTCTGGCCATCGCCTGCCTTGGATTTATTGGTGGCTGGTGCTTGCCATATTGACCTCTAGACTGGCTTTGGCTTATCCTTGGGTAACACTGTGTATCTGTTCACTACCCACATGGCCTGTCTACTCTACTAGTCACTAGGGCTAGCGGATCTCCTCCCATGGAGCGTACATGTCTGCATTTGTTGCAAACCAATCTGGTACCTGACATAAACTAGGCTTACTATATTGTTAGTTTCACAAGTGTAAAGCCTGGTATCTCGCATTAATATTCACAAAATGGTCAAATGCAAGTAAACAGAAAAAATATTAAAAAACCTCCATCTTCAGAATGAGTGTGACTGAAAGTTATTCTGTTTCCCTTTCACTGTGTTTCCCATGGGCCTTAAATTCTCATTTCTCACAATCTCTGTGTTTACAATGTGTGCACTCGAAGCATATTCATTTTCCAGTTTTACAATAGGGATCTGGCCTTTAGACGTCTGTCAGTTTTATCTGCGAAACACTGATCCATTCTAGCAATTTGCCTCTTTTTTGCTTCTTGCTTGATATTATTCAGAACTGACACAAAGAGCTTTGGAGGTATATTTTAACAAATGGGGTAAATTGGAAACGTAACTATCACTGACCATTGACAATTATTGTATAAATAGTGTCCTGCAAGTTTGATGTGGCCTCCAAGGGCCTTGATTTTACAAGAAGACTAGACTTCTGGGTTAAGATCCCCTACCCATTCATTAATGGTGTCCAGAGGGGCCTTTAAATTGCAGGTTAAACTAATAAATGTTAGGATTAGATAAGACTCATCAATATTGGGATACTTCGCGGTACGAGTGGGTGAAGAATCATATTACCATATAGTGTAATGGAATCCCCAATATTTGTGTGTGAGACGTGTTTTTAAATTGCACGTGTAGTATGTATTTGCTAGGTGTGCATTTATTTTCGCTTTGATATATATTAATCACAATTCACAAGACATGTTAGCCATAGTATATTGTTGATCTGTACATTTTTTTAATGCAGCTATAACTGAAATGTTATGGTTTGTTCTACTGATAGTAATCATCAGACTTGTGCATTCGTATTCGGGAGAACAGGAAAACGAACACGAAGGGTGTTCTGCCTGAATACCGAACATACAAACATAGCGGCGGCAAAATGTATACGAAGACACACAACACAAAAGATCTTCGTGTTTGTCTTTGTTTACTAATCTCCTTGGTCCCTTCCCCATCTGGCCTACCTTATCGACACAGCATTGCAGGGGTTAAAGTAGGTTCACCATTAGGAGTTAAAGGGCCATGCGAGCGACTCTATTGGTCGCCGGCAGGGGCCTCCTCTGGCATCAACCAATTGTGAATTATTAAATGTGCAAGTGAAGCACCATATATGGCTGTATCTATTTATTATTTGCCATATATAGCTGTATCTATTTATTATTTGCCATATATAGCTGTATCTATTTATTATTTGCCATATATAGCTGTATCTATTTATTATTTGTTCTTTCAGTCAGGCTGTTTATTTCTGCATTAGCTGTTTGAATGAAAGTGTGATTTGTCCTGCAACTCTTACTAATTGAAATTAATGATTACATTGATGGCCGATACAAATAGTGCATTATTTTGCACGTCAACATTGAACTGTAGTTAACATACTCTTGACCATTTTTAAATCATTAGCCATTTGGCTTGTTCCCCACCAGGAATGTCTACTCTATCTCAGGCCTTTGTATTGGCTTCAAAAAGACATAGCTTACCTTTCATACCTTTTTTAATTTAAGACTAATAAAAACTTTAAACATTAGGACACCCTTTCTTGTGTAAACAAATTTGACTTTTATAACCTTTCATCATAATCGAGTTGATGGATTCCCCTTATTCATTTTGTAGCCCATCTCTCCGCCTTTTCCAATTTTATAAACCAGTGCCAAGAATTGCAATGCATATTTAAGTTGGTGTTGTATCATTCGCTAACAGAGGAAAAATTAAAATTCCTCCTGTGAGCCAAGAATACATCTTTTAATGCATGACAATATCTTGCAACAGGTGACTAATACTGAACACTGCTGCCACAATTATTTTCTATGCTTACTTCTAAGTCATTTAAAGATTTACCCTATATAAAGTCTGATTTGGACATGTATTTTCCCCAAAATGCACACATTAGCATTTTTGAATGTTAAATCTCATCTGCCACTTGGCCGCCCAGTCTACCAATTTGACCAGCTCCCCCTGCAAGTATCGAGAGTATTGAGACAAGGCTTTCAGAGATATGGTGCTTTCTCTACAATATTACTTATTACTTTTGTCCAATTGCAGAATTTTCTTAACTTTAACAACTCTCCGAACAATATTTTTAAACCAGTGTTCAGGTACAAGCAATATAGCCCATGCCTATTTCATTCAGTTTCTGCCGTAATCTTTTATGTAGAACAAAAAAAATGCTTATTGCAAAATCCAAATAAATCACATCCACTCAAACTCGCCAATCAATATTTGGTCTCACCTGTTCATAGAATGCAATTTAAAGTCAGTGACACTACCTGCCCTTCACAAAACTGTGCTGACTCCTACTAATTATATTGTTGAACAAAATGTTCATTATGTCCAATAAAGGTACTTGACCTCCTTTGGTTCCAACTTGCATTTGTAATGAGCAAGACACTCAGGGACTTATTGTGGGTTTTTTCAGATCGCATCAGCATCTATCTTGTAGTCTAGTTGATGTGAATAAATTATTATGTATTGGGAGTGTAAATGCAAGATTGTGTAAATATACCCAAAATACCAGTTTTTTTGATACCTACAATTTTGAGAGTGACCAATCATTACTAATAACTAATGACAGTAATATGCTGAAAAAATGAGAGATCCTTTACTTAACTGAAAAAAGTTTCCTCTTAATTTCCCATTGTACTGTATATGAGTTTTTGTGTACATTTAAATGGATTGCGTTAAAAATTCGATACATCGTCAGTTCACTTACAGCAATCTACATAGATTCATGCAGTAGGAGGATTGAAACAATGTTCAAAATGTAAGGTTGTCATGACAACCATGGTAATATAAATATGGTCGATTTGTTAAATCAATGCACTTTTCGTTTTAGTAAACTGGCAGATAATAAATACTCAAATTTCCAAATGAAGCAGTTTTGTTAAAAAAGAAAAACTTGTATTAAATCAAGCCAAAAACAGTATGAATAGGCACGAAATATCGATCCAGAGTGGAGGATGAACCTTTATTATTTACTTTAAACCTTAGTATTTGCATCACGCGTTGATACTTGGCTTGTGATTTTCAGGGGTTAACAAACTTCAGCTGCATTTGGCGACTGGCGAGGGTGCTTAGGACCATGTCAAAGGTAAAGAGCGCGATATGGCTTTGGCTTTCACGGAATGTTTGTAACAGTAAAATCAGAACAATATAAATAAATCATACGTATCCAAACATTGTTCTCTCATCTGTCTTCATCTATATGAGTTTTCTGTCACCGTTCTCTAGCTCTGCATTTTTATCTTTGTACATTAGCCACTTTTATACTTTATCTGTTCTTCGATCTGCCTGTCAATCTTCATTGTAGGAACCATTCATTCTGTAATGCGGTATCTCTAACTGGTCTATTTATTTTCCTCATTCTGTTGCCTACCCTGCATCATCTCTTCATCTATCTTTGTCGTTTACATCTTTCCATTTCTTCCTCAATATTTTTTTGCATTTCTCACTTTTGTTACAAAAATATATTTTTATATATATATATATATATAATATAGATATCTATTTATTGTCACCTACAGAGTGACCTTTCTTTACAATGAGCACAGGAGAAGATGGAAGGGGGAGAGGACAATACCATCCCTCCTTTCTTCATTATGGGGAGGTAAAAAAGTGAAGGGCAAATACTCCTGAAAAAGATCAACGACAGGGGAGCAAGTGACGCTAACAATAAAGAAATTGGATCAAACTCCACAACACAATACATTGTATGTATGTAGCTTATGTTTCAACATTACTTACGGGACAGCAAAATGGTTGTTAATTACAATTTATGGGCAAAATGATATTGTACACCTTATATACACACTGTATATACTGTATAAATGCTGTTTTGTGAGACACCATTGAAACAAGTCTGTCTGACCAGTGAAAGGGACATGGAAGCCGGGATAGGTAAAGTTCATGGACACTAGTGTCCAGACATTGCCTACGACAAGGCTTGGGAAAGTGATGAGTACCTTTGGAGAACTTAGCCACATGTCTGTGAAAAGGCCTGGAGGGGGCACCATAAGTTAATTACTCACTTTGTGTACAAGTTAAATATAAAATTCAGTGTTTGCTAGCAATAAAAGTAAGTGTTGATACAGATTGTGGCATATATACCCTGAGCGCTGTGCTAGGCCTTGCCCCAACTGCCCCGTGTCCTCTTCTCTGAGGTGAGAAGATGGTGGTGAGCACCAGGATATGACATCATGTTTGGTCACGGGTATTACATACTTCTGGAGCCTGTGCCAGCAGCGCACCGGAGAACCTGATCATCCAATAGGCAATTGCCCTGGGTTTTGTGGCAGACAGGCTACTGACCCCTTGGACCTGCGGCTTTGGTCCTAGGCCTAGTAAGTCTGTGCCAGAACACACTCAATCCCTGTTGCTGCATAAAAATGCTCTACTCTCTGAAGTCATGATCTGTGAACTGTATTAGTTAGTAAATGCTGATGATTCATCTAGCAAATTATAGTCTAATATTAAAGCAGCTGCCTAGCCAAAATTATATTTATAGGCTTAGATTCCTCATTGGACCACACTTCCCACAGAAATGTGGAGATCTAAGTTTTAAACATATATTCACTCATATCTTTAATAATGGCACAGCTTACAAAATGTGAAAAAGAAACTGATCAAAGTAAAGAAAAAAATGCAATATAAAGATAGTGATTTATCAGTGATTTATTCGGGGAAAGAGGATAGCATGAGAAGTACCGATTCTCTTTTTAATGTGCTAGCAGCAGTAAATCATATTTCTGCTAGGAATCATTTAATTTTAGTGCATTTAAAAGGGGTTTAAATCTTCTTGTCCATTTAAGACAGCATCCCACTTACTAAGCAGCCAGCAGCCAAATTTATTTGTGTATTTGTGCTATTTACATAAATTATAGAGGTAGTGGTGGGAAGGGGTGTTAATGGAGGTGTATAGGAAATTAGAACCGTAACAAATAGATGCAACGGTCAGACGACACACACTGATTTTATTGGCCATTACGTGATAATGGCTCTATAAATGTGACAACCTTTTGAAGTCTGAGTGGCATAATAAGAAGCTATACATTGTGATTTCATGTCCTGTCAATAAGGGCTGATTACTTGTCTCTGCTGCAACAAAGGGTTGTTATTTTTATGGACTAAAATCCCTGAAGACATTGATACAAAGTTCTGCCAGCTTGAATGACCTATAACCAGAAATGAATATTTATATCTCAAGGTGGTATACTGAAAAGCAAGAAAGAAAATGGCATCATTCATTCATTCCATGTAGAAGGCGTTACAAACAACTTTGTAAGTGCCGCAAGCCTGGTGGCCTAACTAAAGGGAATAAGCAAATAGCTTGTGCTGATGAATAAATGTTGTCGACTAAGGGTAAAGTAGGACTGCATATTTACTAAATAGTTGAAAATGTTAGCTGCCTGATGCATGAATGGATGTAAGTGAGCCTCTCCTGTCGGAAGGTCCAAGCTGGCTTGCCCTCTCTGTTACAGTATTTCTCCCCTCCTGTCCCATCCCAGTTGCTTAATTTTGGAACTTCGTCCAGTTGTGGAGATACTCTGAAAAGCATTGATACGGAGGGAAGATTGTCTGTAAATGGGAGACACGGAAAAACTGTTGGAAAAGGTAGGGAGGAAGAAAGAGTGAGGAATAAGCAAAAATTCCAAACAAAAAGCCTGAGCCCAGGGGAGAGCTGTGAGTGGGAGTCCAATATGCAGAGGGGGTCAGTGGACATCCAGTACAAACACAAGAATAAATTAATTCCATGCCTGTACGATCCATGACCAAGCCTGGTCTGATGGTACAGGTGTCATGGCAGATAGAGACGGGAAGCAGTCATGGCAAACCATAGAGGAGCACAGGGATACAGGCAAGCAAGAAGAAAAAACAAAGATGCAAAAGAAACATACAGGCTAGCACTAGGACCTAACACTTTTGCAAAACATGTGAAGATTTAATTTATCATATGGCCATAAGCATACTTGTGGGCTCCGGCTACTAAATAGAGGTACAGGGTGGAGCAGGTTAAATACAAGAAGTCGAGCCACAGACATACAGAGAACTGGATGCATAATACTGTGGGAGCCTACACGACATAGAACGTGACACAGCTTCCTCAATTTCCATAGTATGAATTAAGATATTTAACAAAGATCCTGTAAAACTAAATTGAGTGCACAAGCTGGACACTAAAATTTCAGGATGTGGTTAGACCTGTAGCTTGGGGTCCAATGAAGCAGAGTGCTGACATATCAGATCGTGGCACTCAACAGACCTAGAATGCCAAGATACGATGCTGACACTAAGACCTGTTCTTCAAACGCATAGCTGTCTGATCTTCCAAAAGCACATGGTTACTAATGCCCACTACAAGAAGCCTGAGAGGATCACAGCTTTCCATCTTTACCACCAGTGTTGTTGATCTGGTTCCAAGTCAACCTTACAGGAGCTGCAGTTAAAGAACTTAAATATATCTCTAAATAATCCAGAAGTATTTATGTGCCAACCTCTGTATGCATTACATCTGACTGGATATGGGATAAAGGTAAGTGATGGCCTTAAATTGACTTGAAATAAAATACTGTGAATTAATGCACTAATGAAAAGCTTTTAAAATCCTACCTATAAACACCAGAGAGGTGTTAAGCCTAGCTCACTCATAAATATCTGGAATAAGGAAAGCGAGAAAGAATTGCAATCTTATTTCACCCTAGAGATTTCAAGCTTTTTAAGACATTGCTACGGTTTGAAGTGTGTCTTGATGTTTGTCCATGGACCCTAAAATGCTACTTTTAGTGAGAAATGTTATGTTCAAATAATCACATTAATATCCAAAGAGAAGGGCATAGGCCTTGTTTGCTGGAGGTACATATTATCTGTTTGAATGGAATCTGAGAATGGTTTTAGGATGGAGCTCTGGCCACAGTAGCTCACAGAATGGCCTCCTGTTCTGCATTTAGCACTTTGCCCCAAAACTGGTCTTTATAAACATGGTCCTGTATGCTTTTGGTAAGATTAGGTATGAATATCCGGAATCCTATTTCGAATATGAATAGCAAAGTATAGTATATTTTGGGTAATATATTTTAACAGTTTTTACATTACAAGTTCTCTTAGAATTATAAAGAATGCATATGGAACCCTCTGCAAATATGTAAATGGATTATAGTATGAAAACAACCAATGCTCCAAGTGCTTTATAACTACGATAAAACAGAGCCTTTTTTGCAAATTGATTTGAAGCTCTCGTGCAAGGCAGGCTAGGTAAATGGGAAGAAAATAATAGTAAATCCTTTGAAGTACATTAAATTAAAGGAAATACAGATAATGTAATTTTAAACAAAGCTAGTACGTATGAAATAATAATAATACAACATCAATGTACAGATTGTTGAGAGTGCTGCACTTATATAGTCAGAGATAGACATAGTTTGTCTATCTGCTTGTCCCAAATTAAAAGACGTATGCAAAACACATAGGCACATTGTTAATATTAGTATTGGTTTTCTATTGATATCTTACACTGTTGAACTATAACGTCCATGTTTCTCAGCAACACTACTTCCAGCCAAGTGGAGGCTGAGGATAATGAGAGTTTAACAGTAGATTCTCCTGCTTTCGGAGGACATAGCAGTACACAGAATTGATATAATATATCTGTATTCATGATAAATAATGGGCTCTATATAACGGTAGCTCGATCGGTCCATAAGTAGCAACAATATTTCGGTATCCCCTGATTCTGCACTTCTATGTCCAATGTGACAATGATTCTCCTCTGAAATACAAATTATCATACGCAATATCTTGCTGCCATTTATGTAGCAATCTCGTTACATAACGTGCATAAATTGATTTTAGACTACTTGTAACATTGTTTTTCAGCCATAGAATTACAGCGATAAACATGAATGTGGGTAATAAACATCTGACAAAACAGTTAAGCAATTATAGTAGTGGGTGAGGTGAAGGCAATTTATTAAAATGTATTTGGTAAATAGAATTGTGGTCTTTATTTCATTATTCTACAGTATAAAGCATCCGCCGAAGCATTAACCTCTTTGCTCTTCTCTGCCTGAAAATAGTGGATCATGTTCGTTTCCACCTCTACAGATGTTTTCTTCCACATGAACCTGTGTTCTGCGAAATCTGGAGCTACATTCCTGGATCTCTCTATACAGCAAGTCACAAACAGAGATGTGTAATTAACTGGGTCACTGGCTTAAAAGGAGTGCGCACAGGAATGGCGTGTGTCTGGGAGATGAAGTTTTGACTGCTAATTAAAGGGTGTAATTAAGTAGGAACACAATAAATTATGTAGCATGGGTAACATCTGTTCTTCCAAAAGGGTTGTCCAGAGACACAGCGTGATAGCAAGGAAGGGCAAAATGTGATACAGAAGTATAGATAGAGGACAGACTAACAGAAATAAAGGTAAAATGGAGTGAGGTTACCATACGTTACCATAATTTGTATCAAGGAAAGATTGCCTCCTAATACTCATATGTATCTATGTATCTATGTATCTATGTATCTATCTATCTATCTGTCTGTCTGTCACTGCTTCACTATTAATGGAACCCACAAGAATGATGACAATTTTTTTCCTGCTCTTTCAGTTCGAATGAAATTTGAAAGGCTTTTCACATTCGGAAATGAATTATGATTTCACACCCTCATTCACTTTCTCATGCACTCCCACACTCTCACGTACTCTCTCACTCACACTCTCATTCACGTTCTCTCTCACGTACTCTCTCAGTGTCTCAATGTCTCCTTCTCCACCGACCGCCTTTGTGTTCCTGTCTCCTTGTTCCACTTCTTCTATTGCCTCTTCACGTTCTTCTGTCTTCTTTCTTTGTCTACAAGGTCTCTTGGGGCAATTCCGCAAAAGGACAGAGCCTCCAGGCACACAATCTTCCTCGATTGGAAGAACAGGGTAAAAGTTGTGCCTGTGGCTTCGCCCTTTTGCGGAAGTACTCCGAGAGGCCACAATAATGAAGACGGATTTGCGGAGAAAGAAAAGCGCTTCTGCACAGGAAAAGGCAAGAGAAGGAGCTAAGGGAACAAAGACGGGGTTACAGAAGCGGTCGGCAGGCATTAAGAGAGAGTGTGAGAGTGTATAAATGACAGTGTGAGAGAATGTGAGAGACTGTGAGTAAGTGTGAGTGAAAAAAATTACCAATTTCAAATAAAAATCTCGATCTCTCAGCTTTGTATTCATTTGTTTCTTGGGGTATGTCCTTATTTTCAAACATTTGTACAAATTGACATTTCAGTAAAAGTTACATTTCTACGAATCTGAATGCACAAATCGACTGCTTTATCTTACTGCCTGTTATGAAAAATACAATAGCTCATTGTCAATCACCCAGCCTGACACACCTACTGTTGAAAGTCTAGGGAGCAATGGACTGCATTATCCATTAAGAGTCATTTTAGAGTGTTTTTTTAGTAGGTAAAGTCATCCAAAATATCACATGACTGACAACAAAAGAGAGATTTTTTTTTGTAAATGCGTGAGACTTTTTATCTAAGGACCCTGTAATACTATTACAATAGTCCTCCAAACAAATGTTCAAGTTACTGTTTTTCTCTTACCAAATCTGTTTTTTTTCTGTCATTTTATTAACTACCAAACTGTATCTCGGCTGGCACCACCGATGAGAAGCCTTCTGATCACCTGCTTTAGGTAATGTATTTTGAAATGTAGGCTTTTCAGCCTCTGGTATGTAGTCTTTACTGACCCCAGAGATGTGATTTGAAGAGATACAGTATATGGATTTCTAAATCATGATTAATAATACATTGATCTTTGTGATTTCAAACTCCATATATTATGAATCATCATCATTAAAATAAAGATCCTGGTAATGTCCAGCTGAGAAGTTAAAGCAACAGTTTTAATATAATGGAATTTACCAACGTCTGCTGCTGAGTTGTTATTGTGTTCCTTCTTTTATCTGTGTAGTAAGTATTGAGGTAAGACTGAGAAGACACAAACGGCTCTGCAGGAAACCTAAGGAAACTTCATCAAAGGGTTTTATGTTGTATGCAGCAACAATGAAGAAAAACACGAATCTAAATGCATGCTATAAATAAAGCATGATACACACCAAGTAACTAGAAACACATATACTAGGAATGCATTTGGCTAGTATGTTATAAATGTATACAATATTGATGTCTGCGTATCTAGTATGTAACTGAGTGGATCCATGTAGTTTTAATCGCACTGTGTACTAAAAAAAATAACAGTTGTTCTCACATATTCCTTTCCAGCTCAGAAGGGTTAACGGCAGAGTATTTAAGAGAAGAATTGTGACAGTAATTTTGACAATATGAACCTAAATATCAGATCCTAATTTATTCAGAAAAAATCTGTTGTTGAACTCATCTGCATTTTGGTAATGTCACATTATGTCAGAAGAACATTTCTGTGTTGACTTAACTCAGCATGACCTAATTAGATTCTTCCATCCTCCTTTTTTCCCCCTTATCCACTTCAAGCTCCAGACGGGATGTATTAATATAACCCTCAATAGGGATTGATGCTGAGATGTAAGGAGAGGCTCTAAAGCTGGGGTACAAATCTACAGACAATTGCATGGTACAGGTTAATCAAAGAAAATGTAAATATCTAGCAGCACTGCAGTTCTGAAGGAAAAGTAAGAAAAAGAGCTCCTTCTATTTAAAAGTACGTTCAATTTGCAAATGCCACTGCACAAAAGGCGTGTTTTGTAAGGGACTGGGTGTTATCCCACATTAGTTAAATGGGGTTAGAACCACATGACTATCTTGGCAATTAGGTTCCACCGAAAACCAAGATCAGCTAGACATTTCATACCTGGGAACTCTCCAGGTTTGACCCGAATCTCATTCACGTGATTGCCGGGTGAAGCAGCGCTTCTCCAGGTTCTTTGAGTCAAGACCCGAATCCTCCGGGTCCCGGGACCGGGGTCTTGACACTCCCCGCTCCCCAGTTTTAAGTGCCCAAAAGAATGGGAGCTATCTCTTATATATACCGTATTTGCTCGATTATAAGACATTGTTTTTTTCAGAGCAAATAATCGGGGTCGTCTTATAATCAGACCTCAAATAGGTCTAACTATGAGACTAAGATCCAGATCCCTCTCAGCGCTGCAGGGGACTTGGATCCTCCTGTCTCCCCCCCCAAATTACCAGCGCTTCTGAGTCCCCGGTGTGTAGCCGGGGCAGCGTGTAGACGTCTTCGCGTACACAACTTCCACTGCAGTCGGAAGGAGGTGCGGCTAGCAGCGGGGGTTGTCTGCATCCATCACCCAGACCTTCCCCGGCTGTCAGAGATAATTCAGATTTTGGGGGTCGTCTTATAATCGAGCAAATACGGTATATACTTCTGGGCTCCGGCTACCCGGAACTTTCCCTTGCGGGACGCGGCCAGGACTTCCCAGGACACATCTGAAAGGATGGGGGGCAACACCTATATTGGTTATACATAGATTTATCAAGTTTTTTTTAAAGCGATAGTTCCCATTCTTTAGGACACTTAAAACCCTAGAGCTCACTGTCATTAATCCTTCCAATAAACCAGAACAGATGTCAATCCTCCATAACATGTAACCACGTTATTCTATTTATAATGAATAAAACTAAAAGAAGAAAAAAAAGACTAAAAGTAGGCACAGGGAATTTTTTTTTTTTTTAAGCATTAGTGCTGAGAAATAAAATGACAGAATTGAATACGTAAGTGTTGCCGCTGAGACAGAAGAAAGCAGCCGCTTAACCTTTAATCACAAGCCGTGGGAGAGCTTCGCTCTGTCAAAAAACAAAGCACACATCAGCTTCAACACCTTTCTGTTCCTCCTTTGAAAATTAATTCCACTCTTTCTCCTTGCAACAGACCTGCTTGGTATATTTAATTCGGCAGCTACTAAACTAATCGAGAAACAATGTATGACAGCTCAATGCATCACTCTGAACACCTCTGGCTTGTCTTTAGGATTCTTTATAGGGGTAGGAAATGATCTTTGGTGCTGCTTGTTATATATTGTCATTATTCACCACAAGCAGGAATTTTTCTGATACAAGAGGTGAGATCATGGAAAGAATCCACCTACATCAACCCAGGACTATATACTAGTCCACCAAAGGAAACAGGCAGGGGCGTAACTAGAAACCTCAGGGCCCCGGGGCGAGAATCTGTTAAGGCCCCCCTCACCCACAACCCCAACCCATCTACCCCCTTCTCACTATCTATCCTCTCCCTACCCCCCTTCTCACTATCTGCCCTCTCCCTCCCTACCCCCCTTCTCATGATCTACCCTCTCCCCCCCTTCTCACAATCTACCCACTCCCTCCCTACCCCCCTTTGTAAGTCACTTACCGTGCAGTCCTGTGGTGAGGGCGCGAGGCCTCTGTCTCGCTGCACACGGCTTCACTGCTGAGCGCAGGCATATGACGTCATATGACGCTCAGCGTGAAGCGCCGCCACCGAGACAGACGCCTCACGCTCCCAACACTGCAGTCTGGGCAGCGCTGAGGCAGGCGGTGGCGGCGGCAGCGGTGGGGAGCAGAGGAGTCCTGAAGTTCTATCAGTCAGGGGGGCCCAAGAGGTGCCGAGTGGTCGTTTTCAGCAACCGCGCTCTGCACCCCTTGGGCCCCCCTGACTGGCAGAAATCCAGGGCCCGGTCGCAGTCCCGACCCCGGTAGTTCCGCCACTGGAAACAGGAAAGCTGCAAAAGACATATCGATTATCTTTTCACTTAATTCCTGTGCCGAATTACTAGGAGCCTTATTGCAGACATGATTGCATAGTAGTGAAAATACAAAATACAAAATTTGGGGGCAAATTTAGAGAAATATTCTAAAGTGTTGGGACCTAAGGTTTATTGTGGGCAGGTATAAAAGTATTTAGGACACTAAAATCCAAAAGATGGAATCCAGACTTAATGGCATCATTGTGATGATGTGATTCTGCATGAGAAGCAAGGCACTTGGGAGTTACTATTTTAAATGATTTAAAGGTTAGCATTCTGTGCAGTGAAGCAGCAGGTTAAGCCAGGAGGATGCTAAGTTATACAGTAAGATGTATCAGTAGATGTGTGAATGCTGCTTTATAGATCACCGGAAAGACCTTATTTGACGTACCATGGCTTTGGAAAGACAGAGACTATTCAACCAGTGGCCTCTAAAATAGGGTGACCACATTTTATTATATATACCTGCATGAACTTGGTTAAACTACTGGCCTTCAAGCATGGCCTAATTTGCCGTGGCCCCTACATCTGTTTACCTTAATCTATTGCTAAAACGTCACTGGTTTGTATCCTAAGTATAGACAAAGTATGATATTGAAACACTAATAGCTGTGACGTTAAGGATTTTCTGTGGTGTGTAGGACAAGTCATTTTTGTTGAAATCATAGTCATTCTTTGACCCTAGGGAACAAAGAATTCCTTGTAAGGAAGCATAGAAGATTACAATTTCATTCTTGCACTGAAATTTCTATTTTATAGTTTTAAATTGAAAAATCTTTTCCAGAACTCCATAATGTTTTTTGAAGCCTTAAACAAAGAGGATCGAGACAGTGAACTCAAAGCTTTCACACCTATTTAGCTTTTCCATAAATCTCCTGAGCCTTGGAGAGAGATGCCGGCTGCCTTGCTTTGTGCTGCTGAATGTGGTTTTAACCCTTTGATCCACCAGGTCCAGACACCTTATCTTGGTTGGAGTACTGCTTCTTATCCAGGATAAGCTGTGCTCACCTCATCACATAAGAAAAGCATTTCTACAAAAGTAAATTTTCTCTGTGTGCGTGATCTGCTATACTCATAAACAGACAGAATGGGTTGTATCAGGTAAAGAGAATCTGCTGTTTTCTTACAAATTCCAAAATTCACAGCCAGCTTGGGGATCCAACGAAGACTGTACTGTTGTTGTACCTTTTCAAAAGATTGGGTAAATCCATTTACCGTATTATGGTCTAAGGATGATGGGAATTGTGATCTAACATTATTTGGAATATTTTAGTTGATGGGGAGCTACATTCTACTAAGACTGGAATTTGTCTGTGATAGAATGTCTTAATTCAGGAGTCACTCATTCATAAAAGGAATTAGTAATAGGGTCTTTGCCATTTGGAGAAATTGAGGTTTGCTGAAAGAAGTCTTTTTGCAAGTCAATATCCCCCCAAGGGACTAGGATTAATCTGCTTTACTAGCCAAGAGGTTCTGTTTCGAAACTCGGCACTCCAATTCCAAATCATGCTATTGGTGGGCTAAGGCATTTCCTGCTTATTTGTAATGACACTGCTGCCTATGCGTTCAATCTCATTCATTTATGGTGCACTTACTCCATTACAATCTCATTTTCCAACATCCCATCTATCTAATGGATCGGTTTTCTAGAACAAATGGAGTGGTCAATGTTTTTGAAAGCGTGTCAGCTTAGCATGTACTGTGAATTCACATCTGGCAAGGTAGCTGCATACTATATGTCAGAATTTTTCATGGGTTATACACAGCCGTAGAACCCGCAGAAAGGAAGTCCTACATGTCTCACAGATGCCAGTACAAATTATTATGTGATCTCCATCTCGACATTCAATTTAAAAAAAAATTCAAAGTCAAAGCTCATAATATTTTCGAGCACAATTGGGAAAAACATCCCAAAATGGGTATGGTTACAGGTATTTTTGTTGTGTACAGTTTCAATGTCCCCCAAAAACAAGGTTTACTGCAAGCCTTTAGAGCACTTTAGAGCTTTAGTGGATGAACAACCGCTTTACCTGCATTACATCGAGATGAAAAGAATGGAAAGTAAAAAAGAGATTACAAAGAAGGGGAGATTTTGGAACAAAATATTCAAAGCAGGTTGAGCATATGGCTTCTTTTACCAGGGACACATGGAAAAAATGCATAGAGCAATCCAACAATGCTTTTAACACAGTCCTTCAGTACATATTTTCCACATGTATCTCTCAAAATGATTCCTGCCTAATTCGAAGGCTAGTTTTACACCTAATACATGGGTCTAATTTACAAAAGCTCTGGTTGGAGGAGTAAATGGCTTGTGTGCATCAGAGTCTTGTAACACGATATTTTCTTTAACAGAGGAGGGTGGAAAATACAAATGTATATTTTTAGGTTTGTATATATCTGAATATTTACAGCTATATATATGCATGCAAAGTGATTGCAATCTGGAATTTGGGATGGAATCTGGATATGGGCTATAACTTGGGATGAGAGAGGGCTATAACTATTAGTGATGGGATCAGAGGGAAGAGGGAGTGGAATTTTTTTTAACATGAAGACCAACTAAGGAAAGTATTTAGAGGTTGGTAGACTAGTTGGGCTGAATGGTTCTTATCTGCCGTCACTTTCTGTGTTTCTAAAGTGTCTGTAAAAATCATCAAAGTCATCAGTGTATATGGGATATCTGGCACCCCAATCCCTCTATTCCTTTATTCAAGTAGCTGTGATTGTTTGGATCACAGTTTTCTTTAACTGTAAATTTTATAATAAAGAGTACATAAACAACATTAAATTGTGTAAATTAAATACCGGTATATATTTTTTCTTCTAAAGGTCCAACTTTATTACAAAGATAGTGAGTAATTGGTCACATAGACATTTTTCCCTCTTTGGCAATTCAAAACATTGAGACATATGGGGCACAGAAAAGTGACCTGAATTAACATTTTGCCAGCATGCAGAGAGAGATTAAAAAATTATTAAGAGAATCATCTGTGTGTGATATAAAATGATTTAAAATATAAAGTGCTATTTAATGTTCCTAGTAAAACAAATATATATTTTTTGATATTTAATAAAACCGTGGTTACGATGTTGTAGAGAATAATTATGTACTCCACCATAGCATAAATGTGTATTTTTGACTAGAGTGCAGTACTAAATAAATATATTCTATGGTTTCCATTGCGTACCGTGGATGTTCATCTATTTCTGCAGCTCTAAATTCAGTCTGGTTCTGTATTACAGTAAGGAAAAGTCTTTTGGAGAATATGCATATTTTTCCTCTCCCATTAAATACTATGTAGTAGACAATAAACCTAAAAAATAACTCTTGACCTCTTTATTGTTCAAATGCCAGCAGAATTTCCAAAAACACGGTGTATCGGAGTTATAGATCTCAAACCAACTGACTGAAGCGTTACATCCAGTCTTTTTCACTGTAGTGAAAAATGCTTATTCTTATCCCAAATCAGTAGAGGGCATATCAGTGTGATACCATTTACGAAACGAGGGTAAAAGGTTCAACCTCAGACACAGTGACTTACTGTTACAGACTGGATCTATACACTTACAGTGCCGGATGCAAAAAGAAAGCAGACGTAGCAAGAAAATAGAATCCTGGAAGTCTCTGTTTTACCTTTCCTTCCTAAGGTTGTTTAAATATATTCATTTAGTTATCCTAAAAGCTCTGATGGTGACTGTTTTTCCCCTGTAAGACCTCATTTAGTCCTTAAGAAAACTTCTTCTCTTTATAACAAGTAATAATGTGAGATGGACCCGGTTTATAGACTGATTTACAATAGCAATAAATGTTAATGTGTTTTTTAATATAAAATAATGATACATATATTTTTTAATTAGGATGGTATATATATTTGCTATATACCGGTATATGATGAACTTAATTCTAGAGACCTCCAGGATGCACAACAATATCAATATTCTAAGTGGTCAAAGAGGGTCATTTTTTGATGGTGTAATTAGAGGCATGGCTGGTGAGCAAGGCATTATTGGAGCTTTTTATGTGACTTTGGGGACTATTTCTATAACTAAGTAAAGCATTTTGAAGAAGAATAGTGTGTTTCGTGCAATATTTTTACTTTTTCTGCTTTTATACTCAAAACCCAGCAATTTTAGAGCCTCAAAACAGGGACAACAAGGGAGGAAAGATAAGTTTAATCCTCAAAGAGACCGACCCTCCTAAAAATACACATTTGGGATTATATACCTGTACTGAAAAATGGACACCTCATCACACATTGATGTCTAGAGTCTTGGGGTAGCCGTCTAGTTATTGTAAAACATACTCTCATTATGCTTTTTATATGTGTGAATATTTCATTACTACATTTTATTTGTTTAGAGTATTATTTGTATAGATAAATATTTCTATATTTGTAATATTTGTGCATATATATATATATATATATATATATCTATATATATATATATATATATATATGCATTACCAGATTTGCATTAACAGATTTCTTATAAAATACTCCAAACAATTTAGACATGTTAAACGTATCACTAGAAAGATTTGGCAGTTGTAGAAGTACATTTCGATGCTCAATGGTAAAAAAAAGATATTATAAAACCCTGGACTGCTGGAGCAAGAACGGGTAATGAGGCAAAAGGAATTATGGATGTACTTAATTTCTAATTTATAAAAACGTTATACGTATAAGTAGGTGAAGTGTAATGGGTAAATGTGTGGACAGGATCAAAGATGGATGATTGAATTCATTATTCAATCATTACCAAGTACAGACATGGTTTATTCGATCGCACCTACAAATAGGTATACAGGCCTTATGGTCAATTAATATTATATTTTCACTTGTGAGCTCAATATTTAGATCGCACACCAGACTGCCATTACAAGAATCTTGTTAACTACAACATACTGGATGGAAGAAGATGATTTTATAGATTTGACATGACATAAATTATGTGCAAGATGTGTAAAATGTCCCTACTTGCAATCGCTGGTGCATAATGCTTAAAAACATACATTTATAGCATCGTTGTTATGTTCCATCTAGAAAAAAAACCCAGGAAGCTGTAACAAATTATTGTAGGTAAACGTGCCTAAATATAGCCAGTTATTTGACGTACAGCTGGTCGCATACATTTGTATTATTTGAGCTTAGCGCACCGACATTTTTTCTTTTCCCTGTTTGCACATATTTGGGGTTGTTGGCTCCTCATCAGTCTGGTTGCAGCTTGCTGTCCAGGGGTTAATTGGGAGGAGGTTTAATTGCACCTCCCCCAACACATTAATAAGGGTTTGGTAGCCGTATAAACTGCGTTGTGTGCCCACTATGTAGGAGATGAGAGTAGGTTCTCACCCTATTGAGAGTGTGCCTTGACGTGGTTAATTATGCTTTGGCCAATTCATATAACCAAATCCTCTCTGGCACTACCGGCCAGATATTTACGAAGACGAACACAAAGATTCTTCGTGTTGTATGTCTTTGTACATTTTGCCGCCGCCATGTTTGTTTCTTCGGTATTCGAGCTGAATAACGAAAATGCACCCTTCGCGTTCGTTTTCATGGTCGCCCGAATACGAATGCACAAGTCTAGTATAATCACACAGCATATAGATAGGATATATAGAATATTCCTTTGCCGCTTGTCTCTGTTCTGGAAAATGGGAAAAAAAAGTGTGGATGAAAGGTCTTGATCCGCCATAGAAAGATATGGCTCCAGTGCATCATCGGTCTGGCATTCATTTCTTTCCAAGTCTAGCCCGGTATTGATTAAACTGCAAATGTGTATTCAGATACATGAAAGCTGCTTGTGTCTGCAGTGGGCATTTTTCAATACACATGTGGTTTAGCTATCATTCTTTTATTAACGATATTATGAACATACAGTATGCCTTACACATAATGTGATATATGTTTTAAAATGAATGCGAAATGCCCCTGGGAAGTTGCTCAATAGAGTGGCAAAGCCAATATAACAAACACTGAATGATTAAGAACGGTACAATTTCCTTCTAGCCTTAAAATCAGAGTATGCACACAAATAATACTTTTCCCAAATAAATGTTAGTCGGCTACCTTTAGATTGTATCAACGTCCATTTGGCGGAAAAAAAGCACTAACCATGTATATAAAAATACACAGAGGAAATTAAAGGTCCATCATTTTATCAGTTGAATTCTATAGTTTTTCTGTTTGACAAATTACTTTGATGTTGTACACATTGAACTGGATGAACATGTACTCACGGCTTTTAATAGTTCAAAATATGCAGAGTGATTTTAGGTTAGAAAAAAACATTTTAATACTATATTTTAGACTTCTTTGTATATAATTAATAACTGCTGAATGGTGAGGCTACAATTAATTTGAGCTGTCAAACAAATTATTATTGAATTGTTGAATACAATTTTAGCATGCTGAATGAATATAAGGCACCTTTATTTATTATTTTAAATTGTGTTCTGAAATCTACATGCACCATGGTAAAAGTAAGAATAAGTAAGAAGCATGGGAGCTGGTGGCATAAAACACGAATCAAAGACCAAAGCAGCAAAATCTTCCGCAGTTCAGAGCTGCGTAGAAGGTCAAATAGCACCAAGGACAGGGTCTGTCTTTAAAGTACCGTGGGTCACTTTCTCAGGGTTTCACTGTTCCTGACTCCAACGCTGAGTATAATAATCCATTTCTTCACACTCATGTGTGACGGAGAGAGAGCTGACCTAGCACTAATACTTGCTGACAAGAAGGGAAAGCGGGGTTAAACACTGATTCCACCATCTGTACCGCTCAGCCAGCCTGAGATATGAATTATTACTTGAAAGCTGCAGGTTACAGTCTATTAGTATGCTTCATAATAAGTACAGGCAAAGGTAAGTTTTGCATAAAGATAGCAAAATTAATGGAAATCCTAATTCACGGCCATGTGCAGTAGCAAAAGCGTTACGATAATTATTAGAGATGTGCAAATGAAAAATATTCGGCCACATTTTTGGCCTCTTCACTTTCGGCAAGAAATTCAATTCCCTGCTCATTCTATTTGGCCATTTTTAATTCGGAAACAAAATGAATTGCCCTGCGCCTACATTTACTCTTATTCACTCTCTCACACTATCCCTCACTCGAAGATGATGCAGAAGAAGACGCGGAGGTAGTCGGCAGAAGAAAAAAGCAAGTTAACGCATAATAAACAAAACTTGTTTCTGTCCAATGGTCTGCTTTGATATATAAGGATTACTAAGGTCTGTCTCCTCTGTTATGTTTTCCGACCATCTTCCCTCCCTCCAATGCTAACATTCTCTTAGCAATTTCCCTCAACATCAGTGGTGCAGTCATCTCCCCATCCCCTCATTTTCGTCTTGGTGTCACCCTTGACTCATACCTCTCATTCACCCACCATATCAAGTCTGTCTCAAAAAACTGCTGTCTTCATGGCGCTCCCATTTAATACCCAGTGTGTGGGGTCCTGGAGGAGTCACTGAGTGGACGGCTCTAGTCTCTATTGATAATAAACCCCAATACCTATCCAAAGAACTCTTCCCAACAATGTATGCGAGTTGGAAACATAAAGTGAAATTTCATCCGCAAAAACAGAAAACCCTAACCTCTCCAAATCTAAATTAAACATTTTTATCACAACAACGCACTCTGATTTAGACACATGGATCTTAATTCCACCAGTACACTGCTAATTAAGAAATTAACACATGTTCAATTATTTAATGTGACTTCAATAATGAGATATGTCATTATTTCCCAGCATCTTAAATATGACTAGATTGGACACTCTACAGGATCAAAACCCATTGGACCTAGCTAATTCTTCACAGTATGCATACAGAATATATAAGAATAAAGAATAAATAATTGAATGGTCCCTTAGTATTAATTTGTATTAATTGCACACAGTGTTTTAAAAGACTCGCTCAGCATGGAATGGCAAATGTATTGTGTACAGCTAAATCTAAATGCAGCTTTCCCATTTAGCCAACAAAGATGATTTAACAATGGAATGGACTCGAGATGGATGCGGTACGGCATATATTGAAGAGGAATACGTGTACTGTCGGTTTATAGGTCCAATGGCTGCCAATTATAAGCAAATCCGCAGTTCTCACCCTGTTCTGCAAAAAGGGCAAGTAGAAATATCTGCATTATCCTTGGATATTCCACACATATAGACACGGAAAGAGTACCGGTAATATGTAGAATGGGATGAAGAGCACTGTATCTAATAAACTAAAGCAATTCAAATACAGAGTTACTGTTAAGGGAAATCTGTACATAAAAAAGCATATAAAAGATTGCAATAATATCAGCAGGGTCACCATTAAAAATGTTTCTAATATACACATGAGCGGGAAGTAGGAAAACCTGGGATGAAATTGTATGAGAACAAACTGGACTGGAAGAGGTAAGTGCCCACATCAACCTTTTTGATGTTATTATTGACTGTATATTTTTTTAATTGTTTCTGTGACCTCATATTGGCAACCTATAGACAATATATAGCAAAACAAAACATGGATATATTATTCACAATTAAAATAATGGGTGATGGTGGGCAGGAAACTATTAACATCTGTGATAAATCCATACAGTTTTTTTTTTTTTGAAATGATAGTCCTCCTTGGTCCTCTAACTAGCAGAATGCATAAATGAACTTGTACATATAGAATAGATTAAAGTCGAGTGTAAATAAATTACTAGTATGGGCTATTTTATGTATATATATATATATATATATATATATATATCCAAATGCATGCACGTACAGTACCCCATTTTCCCACTTCTTCCGCCGACAGTGTAAGCTGCGGCATAGTAAGGGCTACATATCAATGAAACATGCACAGTGTTGTTACTCCTATGATAATGGTGTGAAATCCCTTGAACACAGAATAAAGTGTGTACTGATGCTCTTGTAAAACACAATTATGATGACAGTCTGATCCCCAGAGGAGTGTCAGTGAAGTCAGATAGTTTTGTCTACAAGCTCCAAGTCTTCAAATTACAGCATGGTAAGAAGCAAAGTGAAAAGTGATAACACCAACGTTTCATTCCTTGGTACAGTATACTGGAAGAATCTTAAATTCTAGCTCTGCCTTTACTGCCGATTACGAGAAAGAAGGTGTAGATAATCTGGAGAAAAAAATTAAATTAAAAGTGCCAAAAGTAAAGCTCAAATAAGAATTTAGCAAAGATGAGAACATGATTGAGGAGATAGAGAGCAATGTGATTCTCATAAAGGCAGTCTGAAAAATGAGGAAATAGACTAAAAATATTACCAACCAATACGAGGAATAACAACGTGTTATAAGGATAAAAACCTGTGTGTGAAGGAAGAAATGTAATATTTTAATTTTTAAAAATGTATAACAACATCAGAGGTTTTGGATCAATACTGCAATTCGCTCTTAATACGCATCTGCAATGCCGGTTGTGGATCAGCAATAAGTATGAATTGTGAGATATACTTGCTCAGGTATGTTTATCAGCTATATGTCAAGAACGCGCAAAAAATCTTGTCTAGCATTAGTGACCCAGGTGGACTAGAATTTGCTCATTAAGATGCTGCATTGTTAGCTCAAATGCACCGGATAAAATGTGTGCCTTGGTTGGCCTCCTCACCTAAAACCCACACTTTTGATTTACTGACCATTTAGCAGGGCCAGATGGACTTATGGATCCGATTGCCTCCTAACCTAACCATTCATGCTTACCCCCCTGTATTTTTTTTTATTGCACCTACTTTCTCCTGCTGTCTTTTTCAGTCTTGAGGTCTAATTTGAAACAAAGAAAGTATTCTGGTGCTACATCAAACCTCAACATTAAAATATTTATTTTTCTAGTCGACACTATTATTTGTTTCTTTTTTTTGTGTTTTTGTTCTATTTTGCTCTCTCTGCAGGGTCTCCTGTGTGTATTCTACATCCTTAGTATATGTTTGCATATATTACCCCCTTTCTCTACATGTGGCTGGCTAAAAAAAAACGGTCATGGAAACCCATGATATTTATGCAAACCATTATATTGTTACCGTTGCTTTTTTATTACTTATCATCGCACCAATGAAAGGATCCATAGAGATGAATAAAAGTGCACAAGCTGTAAGTCATCTTTAAACATATGTAATAGGCGACCATTTCACAGCATAATATAACATTGAAATCCCAGCTACCTG
This sequence comes from Spea multiplicata, assembly GCA_009364415.1. NCBI lineage: Eukaryota > Metazoa > Chordata > Amphibia > Anura > Pelobatidae > Spea > Spea multiplicata. The sequence goes on from VKOC01000766.1 coordinate 108,937, forward strand.
CGTAATGTGCAGAACCAGCCAGTCATCTCATAATGCAATTAAATCCATCACGGTAAATCAAGAAACATCACTCATGTCTTCTGTAACTAGCAGCAACTCCCTTCTCGCCCATCAGAAAGAACACGCAGAAACAAAGCAACCATAAAACCGGAATAAATAAACTGCTTGGATCTTGATTTTTCATTATTTATAGCACCTTAGCAGGTGCCCAGGGTTAAGAGAAAGGGCTTGTGCCAGGTGGGTTTCACACGTAGAGATGAGTTAGTGCTATCTAAGGCTTTTTACGTGTCCACAGGAGTATTGAATTTTAGATAATCTTGTGCATGGTGCCAAAGACAGTTTCCAGTTATTAACAGCGGACAGATTGGGATTAACACCCAGATTTCAAGGATATTACTCTGACCTGGTATTCTTGTAAAAACCCCACAATACATCATGTATTGTGGGGTTTCACAGGAATGCAAGTGGGAAAAAAAAGAGTTTAATCAATTGAATTGTTGGATAATCCCTTCGCCTGCAGCCTGTATCATCTGCTATCATGGCACACAGCTTAAGGTTCCCCCTCCCTCCTATTCCTGCGGGCTGAACCTGCTTCTTCTTTCTGTTCCTTACACCCACTCAGCTTTCTTTGTCTTCATTCTTTCCATTTTACGCTTGTTCTTTCTTTTTGACTTGGTTCTTTACTTCAATTTGTAAGTATCATCCCCTCGCTGTCATTGTCCTCTTCCTCCTCCCTCCACCAGCGCGGCTGTCTCAGGCTGTCAGGATGTGTTCTGTGCGTCCTCGTATTCATAGATGTTACTTCTCACCTTAGCAAAGGTGCCATGAATACCGAATGAGGCCTCCTTGTGTCTCTTGCTGGCTTCCCTGAGGGAAAATGCTGCCTGCCTCTTTCACGCCAACATTCAATTCAAGTTCCCATTATGTCGTACATGTAACTGGTAGAGGCTGAGACCTTTTTTATCTTCTGAGAAACTGCTGCATTTCTGAAGCTTCATGCAAAGGGCCGTTTCTTGTCTGTTGACATTGGTTGAGCATTCTTAAATCTACAACACCATAAACTAAAAAAAAGTATAGGGTAGATTTGAAAATCTACAGTTTCAGACAGCAACAGTTAATAAACCTATGTAACTAAAAAAAAAAGATAACAAAATAGCATTAATTGATAAGATATAAAATTTGTTTGTGAAAGGCACACACAAATAAAGAAAATGAATGGTACACCCACCAAATACGTATACGAGGGACGTTTGAAAGGTTTCCGCACTTTTTTAAACCATTTATTTCAAAAAGTGCGGGGCCTTTTTCGAACGTCCGTCATACATATATGAATGCCATGACCTGCATGTGGGCTTTTATGCCCACAACATATGCAGCTCGGATGTGATACTTCTTACTGTTCCAACATCTAGAAGAGGTTGCCTTCCCTATTAGTGAATCTACAGGTACAGCTGTTAACCTGTATGTGTCGAGATATATAATTATAGCGTTTTCCTTCTCTCGCCAGCATTGTTCCTTTCTGCTCAAAGGTACACTGTCAAGAATGCTACGGAACAAGAAGGGGAAAAGATACGCATTGTTGATTAGAACAACACACGACAGCGAGTCTGGCGCCTGCCTAATGCCTGCCTGTCTCTTATTATACATCAAACAAGTTCTTGGGCTGCCAGTTCTAACACTGGTTAAAAACCACTCTTGTGGTTGTCAGAAATCATTAGCACCTTCTAAGATCTTGGAGGACCTCAGCACCAAATTTCTCTGAATTGATAGTTAAGGTTTGCATTGCACTTTTTACTGCATAGAATAAGTATTGGTCCTCTCTTTAACGTATGTTTGTAAAGGTTCAGATAGCATTAGTCACTGAGTCACCCAGCCTTTTAAAGAGTCCACTAGTGGCTATAGCTCTGGGCAAAGCGCTTTATCTCGCTATTGCCTTCTGGATAAAAAAAATGACTTGTGTCCATCTAGCAGACATCAACTCCTCTTTTTCTCTGGACTTTTCATAGGGAAATATCTTGAGGCAAAGTAAATTTGACTTGACTGCAGTTTGCGATGGTATAATCTTCTTCATGGTAATTCATTCACCTGGAGGGCATGAAGCTCTGAAAAGCACAGCGGAGAATTTGTTTTGTATATGAGCCACTCAGCTACGTTATACCGCATTTTTAACTTGTAATCTTTGCCTACAGGTGTAGTGGCTCTTATTTTAAGCATCTTTATCTACCATGGTTGATGGTGAGAATTAAAGGGTTCCTGTTAGTTATGGTAAGTATACTTTCTTATGTCAAATTTTAGGTATTTGCTTTAAGAACAAAGAAATGGTTCCTAAAAAGTGATTATTCTAATAAGAAAGAAAAACATGCGGCGGTGCAGGAGGTCAGGGCTGTAAATTCCGTGAAGAAGAGAAGCTGTCCAATATGTTAAGCATCCCCTCCCATGTACTGTTAGCTTTTACTTGTTGCATTAAAAAAAAAGTATGCGTTTTTCAAGGTTTCATTTTATACAAAGCAGACCTGAACTCTGAAGCCGAAACGAAAGAATTTTCCTTCATAATACTGATCGTAATACATTACTTTACAAAAAAAAGTACTAGTCTTTTTTTTTATTATAGAAAATACATTAGCGAGTGATAGAGTGGTATGTGCTGGGAAAAGCCCAGACCATTCATAAGCACAATTCGCAGAATTCTAACATCGATTTCATTTTAATGAAAGCATAACAGTCAGTACACATCTATCCTCAGGACTGGTGTCTCCAGCTGGAAATTTCAAAACACAAAAACACCAATACGTGATTGAAGAACAGCCAGAGGAATAGCTACACAAATATGGCAGGCTCATTCTAGATTTGGAACGAACTATCTGGACACAGGGCATAATGATTTACAAGCAGACACAATGGAGGTTATGAATTCAGTGGATAGATTAAATACTTTGCATTAATTTCTTGTGTGTGTATATATATTAATTTGTTGTATCTGAGTTAATGAAGATATTTGGTAGGACTGCTTCACCCGAGGGAAGCTAAAATATCTGGCAAAAAGGTATCAAAACGTGGATTCTGTCCTAAAGCTCTCTCAATTCTCCTCCTCTTTCCTTACAATGGCCACCTGAATCAATCGGCTACAGCCATAATATCGGAAAGAGAACTTCATATTGCAGATCCTGAGTACATGAAGTTAACGTGGCTGTTCTCATAGTATAGTATACACAGATATTGCATATTGTAACATGTAAGCACCATTACATAGGTTTATTAAGTGTAACAAATTGTAAAAATGGGATTTGGGGAGGAAAAAATATCCTTTAACATGCTTACAGAACAGCAGGGAAGTAACAATAGTAGATAAGCATGTATAGCAGTTTAGGGATAAGCTGTTGGTAGTGAGCAATTTTAGATCAGCATGTTACGGCTACTGTCCATGGTACTGAACAGAAAGTCGGCAAGACAGACTCTCATCTACCGTAAATTGGGAAAACGAATTAATCTGAGTAACAAAGACTGGATTTTGAATGTTCAGTTACAGACCAAGCGCTCTCCTCTACTCTTCAGCGGCAAACTGAATGTTCAGACATGAACAGTTTTCTGTTCTGCCAACTTTTTATCTTTATTACTTATTTATTTATAATTATTTTATTTATAATTTTAATTATTTATAATTATTATAATTATATTTATTATATTATTTTATTATTTTTATAATAATCTTTATTATTATTATTAATTTAAATGTAATTAGGGGAGCCTTGATACAATTATACATGTGTTTCAAGATTTGTACTTTGGACAGATTTGCACAGATTTTTTATGGATGCTTGATAAACCATCTGTTGAAATCAGAAGTTCATTTTTTATGGCAATTGAGGGGTTTGGGGTAGGTAATGCACTTGATATTCACTTAATGTTCATATAAAATATTTGTAAAAAAATCTATCTCAGTAGCAGTGTAGGATGTGGTAATTAATTATTGTCTAGCAAGTGACGTGCACATCCCAGGCAATATTATTTGTTATTTTAATCGGGGTATACATAATTAGTTCACGTGGCTGTTTTCTTCTGGTTTTCCATACCTTATTTTATTTTTATCAAGTGGCAGGTAAAGTTCATGAGGACGTTTAGAAATGGGGATTATTGCAGCGTAGTTGGGTTTTATGAATGAGCAGGTCTTGGAACATCATACTGACTACGCTTTATTCTTAACACCTATTACCTGGCTTATAATTATGCTGTCCATGCTTGTTTCTTTAGCTAATTTAGCCAGGGTTCTTGATAAATGTATAATGATGCTCTAACTGCAATGGGAGTTAGAAGGTGTTGAACACTGAAGAGGAACTTAATTTCTACCATAACACATTTCCATTTTTGTTCTTCTGTATGAGACCCCACGGGACAGATTGTAGGTTCTCAAAGGATCCAGAAATGAAGCTCCATATACTGTGCTCGCTCCAAATTTTTAGGACATTTTTAACAAAAGGGAAATAAAGGATCAGAATCCTATTTCACATTGGTTTTGTCAGAGGGAATAGAAAGACACTGTTACACAGTCATAATTATATTATTGCCAACTTGATGATGATTTGGGTTCTCTTGGTTCTCAACCTACTTAAACTGCTATGCGATGCCAGCCTCTAATCTGCAACACAACTTCATAGACAGAACATGGTTACAACATAATGAATTGTAAAAACATTAAACTAAATGAGAAGGTGTGATATATACTATTAATCTTTCCAAGTTTGTATGTTAATTTGGAATCTTATTGAACCACGCACATTTCTTTAGGGTATAAGTAAGTTCTGCAGCTGATACATATTCAATAATAATGTAGCGGTAACGTCCATATCGCTAGCGGACAAGCATTCACCTCTCCTATTACAGGGTAGCTGATGCACACAAGAGCACAACAGGAGAACAAAATCAGTATCTATTAATATGGCTGTTCATATTGCATCATGTGATATATCTTTGGTGGGTTTACCACCATAGCAGCCAATAGAATGTCCCTGGTGGTGTCAGCGTTCTGCTGGTTGATACAGTGGTAAGAGAGATTATAAAACATATTTAAAAATATATTTAAAAATATTCTTTATAAATAACTCCAAATGTGTTGTAATTGTATACTAGCCAATATTTCAAGACTTCAACGGAAGACTTACTGCAGAAGTCCTTACCTAATATTGAAGTGCTATCATATGCGTTTATACCTGACATAAGTAGTAACAAATGTTTTCAATCTAGTACACATTCCTGCCTTTTCTTTTGATCCAAAAGAAAGGAATAAAGTATAAAACAAGGTACTATTTTTGTTGGACAGACAATTTAGCACCAGACGATAAATGTCTGGGTTTCACTCTGGATTTTGTAGTTGCTTTGAGCATGGAGAATAATAGAGTTCTCTTATCTCCCAACTCAAATTACGTTCAACGTTTTATTTGTTGTCTTTAATACACAATAGGAGCTAGGCTAATGTTCATTTGGCACTTGGATGGTTAGACATCGAAGAGGGGGGCAATAATTGTCTCCTATGTACAGGATGAATCAGAGAGTCAGCAACTTAATAAAAGTTAATGTCCTGTGTTACTAACCTGAGAACAAAATAAATGTGTTAATTGAAAGCTTCCAATCAGAAAACTATCCATGTGGCTGGTACTCCCTCCTGCTTAACGTTGCTTTGTTACAAGCTAGAAAAGGCAACAGCTCACTTCCTCTGATTTGGCACATTAAAATTATGGAGATATTTAGGAAGAAAATGTTTTAGATAAACAAAACAAAGAAAAAAAACCTAACAAAACAATCCTCACAGTGGTAGGTTTAACATCAGTTCTGGTGGTTATCCAGTCTTCATTCTCTGGCCCATAATTATAAACCAATTCTATTATAGATACACCTTATGGTGCATACGTCACGCAGAGTGATTCATCAGAGAGACAGCACAAAGTATAATTGAAATTCGAATCAATCAGTATTACTGTGTGAATTGGTGATGAATCACACGTAATGCTCGAGAAACGTAAGCGGTTGTGAAGCTCAGAACCATGGATAAGGAAAAAAACAATCCACTTCTGGATATTAATCTAGAAGGGACTTGAAAAGCAAGTTCATATAGGGCCACAATCATGCAAGGGTTTTAGGATTTTGGTGGCTAAAAGGAGAACTGGCTAAACAGGGATAGGCTGTTGGAATGGAGCATAGCGGGGGCAACTTTAACAGGTGGTAAATGCCCAGGCTTATCTCAGGGGCCCGTGGCACCTTTCCCTTGGGGCCATTAACAGTCACCATTTCCTAAATGTCTGTGGAGCTGCCAGCTCATGACTGCCTCACCTGCTGCTGCGGAGTGTGAAAACCTGGAACCCAGCAGCAGAAGGCTGGTCAGAACTCCACTTTGCAGCTACAGAGGGGTAACGTGGGAGAAGCCTGTTTGGGGCTCCTTTGGATATAAAGATGACACTAGAAGCTGAGTGACGAAAGGACTGTAGCCCATGGGGGTCAGAATGGACTGGAGTGGGCCCTGAGAGAGTGCTGGACAGGGCTACACTAAGGATGGAATTGTGGTATTTAGAGGAGGAGTTCTGGTAGGAGGAAAATTAAAGTTGGTGGTCACAGGGTAAGGATCCATTTTAATTTAACCTTACCTGGTGTTGTTTGTCTCACCCACCATCCCCTTATGTGGCTGAGTTTGTGGGATGGTGTTGCTGCATTAGTCACAGTCATGGGCGATAGTGCCAGGTATCCAAGGGGTTAATGTGGTGGTATTATTATGATCATTGGTGGTCACAACCGGTGGGAGTTTCCTTGTAAGGAGGGGTGCTTGGAATTTAAGGTCTGGGTTGGGGCATCCGGTTATGTCCCCTCTCAAAATGTGTGTGTGGTTAACTTGGCAAGCTAGGTTGGTGGGGATGAAGTCATTGTCTCTGTTAACGCATCTTTGTTTGCTATTTCAGGTTTTACGGGACAGTTACTGTTAAATAAAACACCTGTGGCTTTTTTTCAAACCTATCTTGTGTGTTGGTGTTTTATTTAATTGAGTAACTGAGCTGAGCCTGGCCCGTGGGTCGAAGCTACATCTGTCATAGGATCATTGCAAGGGTATAGTCAGATTGCTCTGATTTGTTCTAACCTGCTTTGTCACTTGTTTTTGCACATACACACAGCTCAGCAGTGGGCTAAGGCAAGCGGAAGGAGAACAAAGGTAATCAAATCTTTCAAACCCCAGTTGCATTGTGGTCCAAAAACTGAGGAAAAGATAAACTTAACCAACTTTTCCGTGTTGGGAGAAAAAAGAAACACCAACAAATATTTTCTTTTCTCCAGAGATTATGCTTGACCTGATTTTCGCTCCTTATATAACACATAATCTTATTCTATTTTTTTCAATAGCGCAATACATACCCACATTTACTTTATTGGAGCCCTGACGTAATAAACGGCATAATTGTATGTTTTCTGTATATGTGTACCAGTAGACTTCTTGTTTTGAACCTGTCAAGCTTTAATTAAGCTGCTGGGTAGGAACACCTGTTGTATGGAGGTAGGTGCGATGGATTGTTATAGTGACGGCCTAATCCTATCACATGGAGATCTGACACTGAAGGCATTCTTCAATGTGACAGAATGTCGGCGGTGCCAACATAAGCCTCTAATTATAAGCTTGCCGTCACAAATGCGCAGTACCAGTTCATTCCCGAGGCTTAATAAAAGATTTTTGTTCACCTAAATGTGTTTTCTTGACGTAAGACTTATATATTTTTTTTAAACTAACTCAGAAATAAAAATGTTTGAATTATTTGAATCCACATGAAATCTTCAGCATTACATTGTGCAAATAAGTACTCAGTAAAACATTTAAATCATGCATTTTCTATCAATTTGTTTTGTGCTATGCATAGGCAGACTTATTTTTCAAGGGCCAATCAAGGAAACAAAATTTGGTTAACTGTCCCCATTTCCCTGCTAATTTAAGTGGGAAATAGCATTTGGTATAATCACTGGGAGGCATCATGTACATGCCTGGGAACTTCTCGGCTCCGGCAACACAGAGCTTTCCCTTGAGGGACGCAGCCAGGACTGCCCACTGACGTCAGCCGGCGGTCCAGTGACCTCGGTGGGAGTTCCAACTGACGTCAGTGGGATGTCCCCCAGACATCAGTGGGAGTTCCTGCTGACATCAGGGGCGTTCCCGCTGATAGCAGCGGAAAACAGCCCCATTTAATGGGAAAATGGGCGTGGAGCGGGGGTGTCAAGACCCGACTCCCGCGACCCGGAGGATTCGGGTCTTGACCCGGAGAACCAGAGAACCGGTGCTTCACCCAGCAATCTCTGGGTCAAACCCGGAGAGTTCCCAGGTATCATCAGGTGGCAATCATGGGATGGATGTAAAAGGCCAGATTTACCTTTAAGCAGGTCCCTTATTGTGCAAAACAGTGCCTAGTGGTCTAAGCACACTTCTGCTCAGCCTCATTGGAGATTCAAGCCATCTGTGTGTTTGGCTGATTTTAATCACTTTGCAAACTGTATATGCAAGGTATAGCTTGAAATCACATTTATAGGTTATGTTGTATGTAATACACCTTTTTTATGTATTTTGCTTAAGTATTTGGTTCCAATGGTGTTCTGTCCCCTTACAAATTAAGTTAGATGTACCACTTTTAAGTGAACCCATTTTATTTGCTTATGCTGAACCTGACAAGCGCATAGTTGAGTTTGTGCCCAGGGTGGCCGTACCCTATACCCAATAATGTACACACTTTATTAGGTGCAAATATAATTTCCACAGCTTTATTAACATTTACAATATTTAAAGGTCATTGTCAAAACAGACCACCACGGTTAAAACATAAATAAATTCCCTTTTATTAACAATGACAATGACCCCCCATAATAAATACATTAACCATATAACAATGGCACCAACAGGTACCAGGTGCCTCCACATTAACACATTGACCAATGCAGGGGCATTCCGAGACACCCCTACACCACCAACTTAAACAAACAACCAATGCAGGGGCATACCGAGACACCCCTACACCACCCCAGGTTATGAGCCACAGGCCAGCTCGAAACCTACCAAACCAACTTGAACCAAGTCAAATTAGTAAACCAAACCACAAAATCCACCGTACTAAACAATAATCCCAACTATCCCCGCCGCTGTGACAAAAAGGGTAGTCGCCCCCATAACCTACTAGTAAAGGGTGCGACAACCAGGGTTTGGAAAAGCAGTGTCCGTTTACAAAATGGTTGCCACTTACATACCTTGATAGTAACCCCAACCATAACAAATTTGCACCAATTAAATTAAATCACTCCTAATGCACACCATCTAGCTCTGTCAAGGCCCACTCCACCTAACTCAATAAGGACTGCGTACTGTCTAAGCAGCTGAACTGCCATTCATTGAAACATAGAATTTGGCAGCAGATAAGAACCATTTGTCTCATCTAGTTCCATTTTTCTTGATGTTGACCTTGGTCTTGCCTTGAATTTAGATTTATCTAGTTTTAAATTTACGTCTATCCCATGCATGTTTAAATTTCCTCACAGTGTAAACCTCTACCACTTCTGTTGGGAGGCTGTTCCACTTTTCATCCATCTTCTCAGTAAAATAAAACTTTTTTTTTTTTAAATACTTTTTATTCCTTTTAAAGTTAACATAACAGGACATAAAGAAAAAAAAATAAAACTATAAAATAAAACTTACTTACACTACATCAGCAAACCTCTGACCCTCCAGTTTAAGTCTATGACCTCTATGTTCTAACATTTCTCTTCTGAAATAAACTTCCCACCTGTACTTTAATAATTTTTTTAAAGAGATTTCACAGTGCAGCATATTTCTCTAAAAAAACTTTGCAAAGAGGATTTCATCAGTGATCTCATCTCAAGATACCACTCACCTTAATTTCTACTCCATACCCAGAATATACATGGATAATGTAACTGCAGTCCAAGCCAGAGTTATATAGAGAACTTCTGTGAGATGGTGAAAGGAGAGTGCCTTCAGGAACTGTAAAGTTCTTGTTGCAAGGTTCTGTAAAATAAAGAATTATGCCTGATGTCAACCTATGGAGCCTTCATTAATGTACAACATTCATTTTATAAGACTATTCTAAGGTGAGTGACCCAACATAACAAACATTAGGCTAACTTTATCTGGTGGCATCTTTTTGCCAGGGTGGGTGCTGTATAATTGTATGGTATATTTCTGTAACTGAGTATAATCATACACAAACCATTTAGGATATGTTGTTTATCAAACAGTAATTAATATTTCACTTCATCATTTCACTATACACTGAAAGGGTTGCATGAATTTATCTCAATATTCCATCTACAGAGTTTATCTACCCTTCCCTATAGTCACCTGGTGCTAACTCTGTCATCGTCACAGTAGTAGTGATGATGGTGCTGGTTGTAGTTTCCTCTTCCTCCTCATAAGGTGTCACTGATGATGGCGTAGTGGGGTCAGTTATCGTTTTTGTATCTGATCTGTTTTGGCCTAATGGGATGCTGGTTGTGCTCCCACGCAGAACAGAAGTAGCCAAAGTAATTTCATTTTCCCTATACTGTGAAGAACTTGAATGAGCTACAGTTGTGTCGTGGACTGAGGAGGTTTCATCATGGCTCAGTGTTCGGTGGGAATCAGAAAAGGCTTTACTGCTTTCAGTCTGTTGCACACCGTGAGAGGCAGAGGAGCTGAGAGAGTCTGGGATAGGGGCTGACGTTCCAGTATCTTGTGGGTCACTCATTTCTTTTCCCTTTTCAGTGACTACAGATGTGGTACCCATGATAATTGTGGATGGCGTTAATGACATTGTTGGTGTGGAGGCATCACCATGAAATGTAGGAACATGGTCTGGGTGTGCCAGGTTAACCAACGTATCAGTATTTTTTGTTGTGGACATTGTCTTTCTCAAGTCACTGTTATCCTCTGGGATGGTTCTGGTAAAAAAGGGGGGTAGATATCGGAAGTCTTTTTTCATTATAGTCTCATGGAGAATGCCTTCCAAAAGTGGATGATGGTTCAGTAATGTCATTGTTGGTGCAGTGGTGAAAAAGGGCACCTCTCCTTCTCGATCTTCTATAACGGTAGTCGATGTGGGATCCATTTTTGTGTCCCATCTCCTTGTTGCCTTGTTGCCAATGCCATTTGTTTCTGCAGAAAGCAGGCCTATAAAAGAAGAGGGGATATAACGGCTTAATTCATTACGATATTAAGCATTTATTATATACATTTTAACAGACCCCAGTGCAAATAACGGTGGTTAAAAAATGATTGTTTAACAGAGCACCATGCTTGCATGAGATATGAAAACATCAATAGAAAAAAAGACAAAACAGAATGTTCTGATTTACTAAATCCTTACACGTTTTATGTCAGATTTTGGATTGATCTTTATTTACTTTTACATTAGCTATTGTAACAGCAAGGCCCTTTCTGTGCCTCTTCATCTGGCAACTTGGCAAGCCAAAGATCTTTCTGGTCCAATATTTCCTACAAACACCCACTAAAAAAATATTCTAACCTCGTTGAAGCCTAACGTAAATGTTTTTTTAATTAGCTTACCCACAAGGGAACGCAAGTCCCAAAGTTTATTATATATATATATATATATATATAATATGTGTGTGTGTGTATATATATATATATATATATATATATATATATTATATATATATAATTTTTAAATATATTTTTTTAATTTATTTTTTTACAGGAAATAGATGTAAATAGTTAATTACTGGCACAAAAACTCGTAACACAAATGGTACATACAATACATAAAATAAACAGAAAACATAGCTTCCACTTAGAATTCTACAATGGAAACTTGTGTTATAATATTTTAATAATGTAATGGGAGCTTACGTATTTATTGTGTTAGTAGAATATTTTCCTGCATGCATCTGACAGAAAACACAAAAAACTATTTTTTATATATTTGTTGGTGAACTGTTGTAATTTAGTTACCATTTACAATTTTTGGTATCAAGTTTAGTATAACAAAATAATACCAAACTTGATTAACTATTATTATTCTATTTATTTAGCTATTTAGCCAGCTGAGCCCGTAGAAGGATAGGAAAGTTCATCTAGATTTGACCTCAATCAAAGCAAAATGCGAAAAATCTATTTCCAGCGACTGCAAATTAGACAAATAAAAAAACGAAAGAATCAATGTTCTTTCCGTTGCATCTTAGCCAAGTTATATAGTCATCTGAAATTGGCATTTCATTTAATTATGTGAAGATGTGAAGAGATAAGAAAGACTTTTGATGTAGTATACATAGGTTATAATTTCCCCTCAAAGACCACATGTGTTACACGTGTGTTGGTCTCCAGTCTCCACCACTATGACAGTTTTGAAAACAAATGGATAAAAGGAATTCATTGGGTGTACCAGTCCTTCTTCTGGACATATTGTGTTCAACTGACTTAAGCATTGTTCTTTGATCAAAAATGCACGTCACATCTGCCCAGTAGGAATCAGATAACTGGGATTACAGAAATAAACTTCATATGGAATGTGCAAATGGGGTCTCCCATGGACTACTTTAATGTTGACTTGGGGCTGACAAGTAAAATGGGATATTTTGTTGTAGGACAGTATAAGGGGGAGGAACAAAAGCCTTATCACTAGAACATCATGTGATTGAATTTCAATGTTGTGCTCCTCAAAGCTCCCCAAAAGTTTTTTCCCCAGTATCTTTTATATCAGCATAGCATGTTTTAATCCTAAAGTATATGAAATGTGCTTTATACTTCCTCTATTATTTCCTATTTCTGTACGGAATATATATATATATATAAAAAATTTCCAGCTTTTAATTTTTCAGCTGAGAACAAAAAATGTTTTCTCAGAGATTTTGGAACTTACGGCCTAAACAATGCCATCCTATTGTTGGTTTGCTCTGTGGACATATGTTTCTTCTGTGCTTGTTCCCCCTCCCTCATGCTTGCGAGTTATATCTGGAATCCTGATTTATATAATGTTTATAATCCTTTAGTTTCAAATGCTTTCATGGCTTAAGATCCAACCACTTTATCTCTCTTTTTTATCTCCTTTGCTAATCACCTGTCTATCATATGTATTATTCTATTTTTATTTATTTATTGTTATATTGTAGATTTAGGCTATCAGAAAATGTATGGTTTTAAGCTGACAGTAGATAGGACTTGAATGTTTATAACGACCAAACAATTAATATAAAAATAGATTGTAAGCCCTAGAGGCAAGGAGCTCCTACTCTATCTATTACAGTATACGCTCAGGACAACTCAATCTTTCCTCCACAATTTGTTCCAACATACAGAACAATATAATATGAATATGACCTATAAATAATGTTTATTATCAATAATAGTATCTGTATTCTCTATAGAAACACTTATTACTTGTACATATGCTTTTTAATTCACAATTGTATTGCATAATGCTATGGAACATTGTTTTTTTGGAGTCACTATTTTATTGTAACTTTAAATCTGCTATTAGGTAGTGCTGTCCAGGTTTAAGATTAATGTAGATGTGTTTGCTTAAAAATATAAGTGCCTGACTATTACATTCTTTACAGATTGCCTGTGTTCAAAACATTTTACTCACAATGCCATGAAAAAGAATGGCCGTATTTGTCGTTATTACATTTGGAAGGCGAGCCTTTTCTCCTCTACCTCAAGCTTTACCGTAATGTTTTGTTTTCTTTCCTTGGCTTCAGAAAGCCAAGGAAATTGTTACCCAGGCTAACCAGAGGTCCGCATTTGTCACGGGATAGTCCCCTGACCGAAACCACTGTGCCATTAAAAGTTTTTAGCACAATGTGATTATAAAATTACTAGCCAATTTTATATTGGATAGCGCTCCTAAGTAAACATAGAAACATTGAATATGACAGTAGATAAGATCCGTTCGTCCCATCTATTCTGCCCATTTTTCCTGATGTAAAGACTTATATAATCATTCCTTGGTCTTGTCTTAGATTCAGGTTACCTTTATGCCTGTCCAATGGATGTTTAAATCTAGCACAACCTTTAGCACGATCCCTGTAAAGAATTTAGGATGTTTCTACTGCTGGCTGACCCGTGGAGACTACATCAGGGAGATTAAAGTTACTTGTAATGATAACCTCACCTTTATTTGACATCTTAACTATTTTTTTAACTAGCAGATGATCAAGTGCCTATGCTTGTCCAGGGGGCCTATATATCACACCAATGCAAACAATCTTTGTAACATAATGAAATAATAATACTCATTTTCCCTATGTTCTAAATAATGTAGAGCTTTCCAAACCCCACACAGCTGATCCACATGTTGCTTCTTGCGCTTCTTATTCCTGTTCTGTCTTCTTCTTTCCTTTTTCCCTCTTTTGCTACCTCTCTTACACGGCATTGCTCATACTGCCAGTTTCCTCTCTGCGCATCTTGGCCCTGGGGGTCAGCGTTATGAGGGCCAACAGTGAGCGCAAGATCAAGCAGCACATTTCATGGCTGATGATGTAAAAGGCAAAGCACCAGTGTCTGGGCAGAGCTAACAAATGTACTCTCCTTGCTTAATAAGAAAGAATTATGTTAAGTAATACCAGCGAGACAGCTTCTGTAAAGCTAATAAATTAAACGCGTCAGCGGGAACCAGAAGGAGGAGGGAGAACGAAAGGGAAGCAGAAAGCCAGGAGACTCAGGCAGTAAATTGCATTTCTTTTGATTGTACTCTTCTGTATATACAGAGTGTAATAACACACTGGGCGCTATAATTAATCTTTGTTTCAAAGGTATTTTACCCCCCCCCCAACAATTCTGCTATAATTACAGTGCACCTTGTTAACCTCTTCTCTGCCATTGGTATAGGAAGCCCACAAAATGGGGGCTTATAATTTTTACCCTGCCCCATCATCTTTCATAAAATACCCATTTGAAGATGGTAGAGCGGCTTCGGTTTCTCTTTCTGCAGGAATCCGCAGCAGGGGGTTGATAGGGCATTGTGAGCTGAGGTTGGGGGAACTGGTATCTATGCCAGCGAGAAAACCGGACTAGAAAATGTGCTTTTCCTTCAAATATAGGATTGGGAGTGTGGAAACAATAAAAAGTCAAGTGTATAGGATAGTAAAGATGGGTCTCTCAGGGCCAAAGCAAAGGAGGTCACATCAAAGATGTTGATGTTAGAATAATTTAAAAGCTAACTCCACAAAGGTGATATCTAAGATTTATATGAGTCTGTCAGTAAAGCTGGGATTTCAGGAGAAGCAGTTACTCCTTGCAAATTTGGGAGCAGGGACTTTAAATCCAGCCTTGAAGGATGAGAATGCTTCGACTGTTATAAAACTTAATTTAAAGAAGAATGATGCATTTCAATCTTCACTCTACTGAACTGGCAGAGAGCGGAGGTCCATTTAATTACATAATATAAAACTGAAAAGTACAAAGAGCACAAATTAAATCACAAAAATCTTTAGATAAAAAAAAGAAAATGAACAGAAGGTCAAGAGTAAAATGTATCCACAGGGAAGCCTGATTGAAGGTACCAGTAGAACCTCATGAAGTTTCCTTATTATTGAAAACTAGACTGGTTCTAGAAGTGTTTATAAAGTAGGTTTGAGTAAAAAAAGATGACTTCAGGACAAGACGCTAACCCTGGGGTGAAGTAACCCCTTACGATGACTGAGAAACAAAAAAAGCCAAAGCTATAGTAACTTTGATAAATGTTTTTAACGGCACTAAACAGCGCTGAGATCACATTTAACTTTTAATCATATGAAAAATAGCAAGTATAGGGAATGGAAGTGTAATCATAGGAAGTGCTAATGTCATTATATGCAGTTGTGTTGTAAATACATTTAGTGTGAGTGTAATGATGTGCGGCTGCACGTATCCAGTTGATGCCCGCACACATGTCGTCTGGTGGCCACTGGCTTTAAAGTGCCAGCTTAGTCATTCTCAGTGTGGCCCTGGATGGCATAGAATACTAGTATAAATGTAAATAATGCCGGCGTGAGGAAATGTAACTGTAGTATAAAACGTAAGTAATGCCAGCGTAATGTAATACTAGTAAAAAGTCAGTAATGCTGGCTAAATAAAATGAAGTACTAGTATAGAAGTAAGTTATGCTAATCTAACGAAATAGAATGATATTATTAAACATTTTAATGTAATTACATACACTTACATACAGTATCCACAGAGGTAATGTGTCAGAACGGAAAGCTGCTGTAAACATGAGATACGCTGCAATAAAAGTATGGAGGGCTACGTCGAAGATAACAGTGCTAATGTAATATTTGAGAATGGTACTGTAGTTTTCAATAAAAAATGCTAAAGCGAAGAAAAATAATTCTTAACAAATCTTAAATGCTGACGCTGAAATCTTACCGCGCCTGCATATGATGAAAAATTGAGAACATCAGAACACTTGGTGTAACTTGCCATTCTGAGAGACATTTATCCTCAATACTGGTTTCCAAAAGGTGAATCAGACCAATAATTAATTTCCTCCGGATCCTTACAGAGTTCTACCGTATCTCCCCGGCCCTTACTTGCACAGCTTAATGTAGCACACCTATGAAGTGAACTGATAACACTAGCTTAAGATCTAAACAGCGAGGAAACGGTGGCGGTTTAAGCAGAGGCTTACTCATTTTCTCTGCGATATAATGGAATAGTTTATAACGCGGCTTATGATGGATATTACTGCTACAGTTATGGCTGTGAACGGCTATATCTGATATTTCCTCCTCGTCCAATTATATTTATATGAGCTAAAATATGTTATTGTGGGTTGTTGCTCTTGCAGAATTGCCAAGCTGACAAGTTGCAAATTTTCTGTTTGAGCTAAGAGATCTTGAGCTGCTCTTGAAGAGCTCTGTTGATATTTTTCTGATCATTCGTTATTAGGATGTTGTAAAATACAGCAACTTAACCCCTTGGAATTCTAGAGAAGGTATCAGAGTATGTTTGCTGCTATTCCTTCTAATTCTGTCTGGTTCCTAAAGGTAATTAGGATGGAAAAAAGTATAAGACTCACATGCAAGACTTTTACACCATGAACCTAACCAGCAACATACTCTGTAGCTATAGACTGACTATCCTCAAAGCAACATAGGCTGCAACCCAGCGCTCCTGGTTCCTGTCTGTCTATGTATGTATGTATGTATGTATGTAACATTATGATCACCTGCCTAATATTGTGTAGGTCCCCTCTTTTTTTGCCACCAAAACAGCCCTGGCCCATCGAGGCATGGACTTCTGAAGGTGTGCTGTGGTATCTGTCACCAAGACTTTGGCAGTAGATCCTTTAAGTCCTATAAGTTACGAGGTGGGGCCTCCATGGATGCATCCTGGTTCCATGTGTTCTGCTGGTAAGCGACGCACTCGGACATCCACATGATGTAAAAGGAAACATGGTTCATCAGACCAGGCCACCCTCTTCCAAATGTCCGAGGTCCAGTTCTTATGCTCACATGGCCATTGTAGGCAGTAGACAGGGGTCACCATGGGCCCCCTGACTGGTCTAACATACGCAACAAACTGCAATGCACTGTACGTTTTGACACCTTTCAGAACCAGCATTAACTTTTTCAGCAATTTGAGCTACAGTGGCTCGTCTGCTGGATTTGAGCACAAGGGCCAGCCTTCGCCCTCCACGTGTATCAATGAACCTTGACCGACCATGACCATGTCGCCAGTTCACTGCTCTTTCTAGTACTGACCTCTGCAGACCGGAACACCCCACAAGAGCTGCAGTTTTGGAGATGTCTGACCAAGTCGTCTAGCCATCACAATTTGGCCTTTGTCAATATTGCTCAGATCCTTACTCTTGCCCTTTTATTTTTACACAGTGCTGTAATTATAAATCTATTATTTATTTTAATGCCCATTATGATTTGAGATTTCCTTTATATTATTATGAATTGGACAAATTTAAATATTCTTTTTACTTTTATAATTTAAGGATTAGTGTTCCCGGATAAAAGGGTTTTCCATTTTCCTTTTTTTGTCCGTTACGACAGATAACTGACAATCTGTATGTTCCTCAAGGTACGCTTAATAAACACTTTTCTTTCAGTACTTTTTCTTCTTTGTTTAATGTCTAGATAGCAATTTTTGCACTTTTCGAAAGCTAACTGACAAAATGACAGGGTAATGGACATCTTTTTTGTAAGAAATGGGTCTGAATGTGTACTGTTCTCCTCCCACATGCTTAAATGGTTGGATAATAAAGCAAACCTCAAGCTGAACAACCTTTTCACAACTTACAGATAAAATACCATGCTTTTACTATATAGCATAAATAAATCAAATGAAATCTATAAAATATATATATATAGTAACTAATTTCATACAATCACACACACATATTTGTTTTTCTGGGTGACAATGTAGACCCAAGTAATCTTGGGTATTGTTACATTTTATTACACAGTTGAAGGTTGTTCTAGGTACTTTTTATCCCATATTATAATTAATAGCTGCATTGCTGTCTTATGTTTGGTAAGGGCCCTGATGGACGCTGAGGAAATGTGTCCAGGTCTTCAAAAAGATACAGAAATTGTTTCATTATGCCTCTATTCATATATTTTTCCTCTTCTTAGTTGTATTTTCTCATTTTGTTTTGCCGTTTAGTTCTTATTTCTTATTCCTTTTATTTTTGTTTACATTGAAAATGGGAAAAATAATTTTAGAATGCACTTGTATTAAGATTTTACATTTCCCTGCCTAGTTGTAACTGTGCTTTTCTTCCCCGACCTGCTCTATTTCCATTTCAAATATCCTAAGTAAATAAAAGAAAAATTAAAAATAAACAGTATAATTGCTTTATAGAAGGTCTCGATATAGGCAGGATGTTCCAGTAGCCTACTGTGTGATACTGTATATTAAGATTTTTAAAAAAGGTGCCGGTGCTAAGTACTAGCAATGCCACCCATCATGGTTCTAAGCAACAGAAGCTGAAGGAAATGTTTTGTGAAAAAAATGACACATCAAGGTACTTAAGGTATATTGCCATAATTGTTGTGTTTTAAGAAAGCAACACCAATTAGTTGCCTTTATAGAAGTCTATCCATAAGATTTCTTGAGACTTCTGGACTCGATCATTCGGTCATAACATCTCCCATCCAAAAGACAGATACCATATAAGAATGTCAGAGATATAGAAACACACGTCATCAGTCATTGTATAAGCACACAGAACATAATTGCTCCATACCCTTGACACAGGGATGCATTTTCCGCCCTTGCCTAGCTGGAGTTAAATGCTAGAGGTGGCAAAGCAGAACATTTTGAAAAGTGACACCTGTCGTCAGCTATGCTTACTTGTCATACATTTTAATGAATAATTAAGAGGAGGAGGAAATGAAATGATCCATGGAATTAAGGAGTTGACAGGAACACTCTAAGCTGACCTACCAATGGCCTTCACTGTTTACAGCCTCCGAATTTCCATTTCTTTCTTTTGTAATTGGCTGTCAATTTAATATGTTTTAGGTGAGCAAAACATCTTAATTTTTAATGATGTAAAGATTTTCAGCGCCTGAAGCTCTGAGAATGGATTCTTGCCAAGTCTGACCATTTAATCATGTCACAAACAAATCGAGAGAAATTAAAAGCCCGTTTTAGATGAGAAATTGAAATTAAAGTATCGTAATAAGCTCAATTTACCAACCAACTATAAGCACTCTCTGTGCATAAAGCTGTTTCTAGGAACATCATAGCAAATGTGTTGATTAATAAAACACAACCTAGATCTGCAGCTGATGTTTAGTGGACATAGTGTTAACTCTGCTTCAATATAGATCCTGAGCATCCAGACAAATGAATACATTTCAAAGGAAGCCATTGGGACTGAAAGATCTATCTATCTATCTATCTATCTATCTATCTATCTATCTATCTATCTATGTGTATATTGATATATGTTATATATTATTATTTATTTTGCTATTTAGGTTGGGGAAGATACTTTCCCCTGTACTTACTACCGACAGGAACTTCCTGCTAAAGCCCTGCATGGGACTGTTTTCTTAATTCCGCCCACTCCTTCTGAACTTCTGACCATTACGCCCGCTCCCGCAAACATCTTTCACAAAAAATAATTCACCCATTCATATACTCATTCATTCCCTCATTCACAGATACTCATTCATTCCCACAAGGCTGCCTTTGCGTTGCTCACACAGCATCTCTTCTCTTGTCCAGTCGGAATGGAGCAGAGTCATGTGATGTGAAGTGACGCTGTGTGCAAGAAATGAGAAGGCAGCCTTGTGGGAGTGTCCGGGATTACTGGGACCCTCAGGTAGATTGTCTGACCGCCCTCTCCCGCAACACTTGAAAAACCGCCTGCACACACAAGTGTTTTGACGGGTCATTCGTCCCAATGCAGTCCTCTACTTCCTGCTGACTTTCTAGATGGGTGGTTCTTTTTGAGAAAATTAAAATTGAAAATTGAGAAATAAAAAATATTTTTTTTACATGTTGATAATGATTAGAAATTAATCTGTATATAGCCTTTCTGATAACTTACTTACACCATTCTAACTTTGGAATAATATTTATTGGCAATAGAGCCTTGGGTAGGCACATGCCTTTTGTCCCTCACCAGCTACCTAATCTCCAAGCACCACCTTTACTCTTTCTGTATCTTCCCTTCATCTTAGCATCTTTCTTTTCACTAACATTTCTGTTACTCTAATTCCTTCTCAAGATCTCTGTTTCTCTGCTACCCCCCCCCATCAAAACACCTCTTCTGTACATTATCTTAGCTTGAAAGATAAGAGTACCAGGGGAGTAAAATTACATTAAACTGGCCACTTTAGGCAGTTAAGGAAAGTTCGGGACCTGGACAGTTGCCACCTATATACATTAAATGAAGAGATATAGCCTAAAAGTACAACTTGTCCTTGAGAGTACTCACTTCTAGCCACAGCACTAAAATCATTTAATTGTGGAGTGATTAATATGTAAGCTATTTGATTAATTTTCGACCCTTTTCAGCGTTAAGCAAATAAACAATTCTTGAGATCTTGTACATCTTCTGAGATTTCTTTTTTGTGAGACATGGTTCACCTTAGCAGATGCTTCTTGAGAATAGCAAACTTGAAATATTTGAGTGTTTTTATGTCAGTTTTTTTATGTCAAGTAGCTCTAAAACACACCTCCAATCCTATTTTATTTATTGGCCTTCAGATTTGCTTATTCCTGACTCCAATTTGCTTTTGTTGAAGTGATTAACCTAAGGGCTCACATACTTTTTTCAACCCCCGCTGTCCATGTTTGAATAATGTATTCATTATGGACAAGAATAATACAATAATTTGTGTGTTATTAGTTAAAACAGATTGTGGTTGTTCTTTAGCAGAACCTCCAGCACTAGATGTGATTATAAGACATATTGACTGTACACATGAAATAGTAAGGCCCTCTTCTCCTCCTGTACCAGGATGGAACTCATAATGGGAGTTCATGGTAATGTTAATTTTGCATATTATATTCAAGTTTTCATTCTTGCTATTGTCATAAGACTACGGAATCTACTGGTGCTCTATAAGTGTAATGCAATGTAATGTAATACGTGCCATTATTAAATTGTAACCAGTGTTCTTTGGAAATGTATAACTAAATAACTTGTTTGCAAAAGTTGTAGTTCTACTTTAAATTCCATAGTTTTAAGCTCCTTATACATTCTCTGGCTGCTGCCCTCAGTGGGAATCCCTTGACAAGATTTACACTGTTCTCGAAGGCTGTTGTTGGAAGAAATACAGTTAATTAAATTGGCTCTGTAGGACAGAAGGAGGAATTATTAAAATAATCTAGCTATGGTAACCATATGGTAACAACTGAAATATGTTCATAAAAAAACATTTAAAAGATACAAATAATAAAAAAATCAATTTCTTCCACTTTATTCAGATTTTCTCCTCTTTTTAATGCCCTATAGTTAGGAGACTTCTAAATAATATTTATTCTAGAGTAGCAGTACATTTATATTGGCTCATAGTTGTTATTGCAAAACATTTGTAAAAATGTAATTTTAGGCACAGGCATTATTAAATTACGTGTATAATTGTCTGCACGTGAGCACACATTATATTACATACATTCAAGTATTGTATGTGTTCATCTACTGTACAGTATATATGCATATAACTGCAAATGGATTATTATACTGTTTTAGTGTTATGCCATAATTTAAATAGGTAGAGCCCATCTCTAGCTTGAAGAAACCAATATTACATTTCTCAGGTGAAATTATTAAAGGTATTAAAAAGAACATTTGTATTTTTTTTTTAAGGCAATGAGAAACATACATTCAAAGATTCAAACGAGACAGTATTCAAGCACTTTGTCTGGTGATAATAAGCATACATGATGTTAATTAAAGAGATGTTATTATGTCATACGGATTATTTTCCAATATACGTTTAGCCAATTAAACCAACGTGTGAAATACTCATACAGACTTGATTGTTACTTAAATCCAAGAGTATTGCAGTATGGGAAGAGAAGAACAGTCTCTGTGGGCCAACCAGAATGTATTATATTCATAAAGAGGTTAAAACGCAAAAAGGGAATAATAACAGTAAAACAAGGGAAAAAAAATACTAAAATGGAGTGCCTTGCCTGCACACTGTGTGAATTATTGTGTCTGTAAGTCTGTAAGTAATCCATGTAAGCACGCCAATAAAACAAAAATAATATCTTTGTTAAAACTGTCATTCAGAAATTAAAATATTATAACAGCTACTACAACCCTTTTGCGAGCCATTTAAAATGTTACGTGGGCTTATTTTGTGGCATCTCCTGTTACTGCTATTCTAGATCTTTGTTCTGCACAGCCAAAAGTATTTTATATAATATGGTTCAGGTTCTGGTCCTTTTTTGACTTCCGATACAGTTTTTCTAGTTTTGTGGTTCCCCAGCATTCTAGCAGCAGAGAGCAGGCAACTTTCGTTCTGTTGTACAAGCCCGACCTAACTGACCACCAATACAGACTCCCAGAAATACATTATACTGAATATTACACGTTCGAGGCACATTTCTGTTGCACTTGCCATTGTTGGCCAAAAATCACTAGAATCAAACAAGACAATAAAATGCCCACAAGAGGTTGGGACAGAAATGATCCAGTCTTAATTGAAATGTTGCCTAAACATTTGATTGCAATATATCCATTGACATCACGCCATGGTTTTCGAGATGAAAATTATTTTCTCATCGTATGTTATATGAGTATAGTATATAGTTTTTTTAAGCTATTTAATAGAGTGTTGTAGTGACGACAGATTTAAGAATTGAAAGCGAGGGGTGTATTAAAGATGAAGCAAAAAAGCAGGCTTTTTGTCTAACCAGCATGAGTTTTCTGCTGCAAACGTACATGTATTCCCCCATAAGTGACACACACACATACTAACATACAAACCGACACACGTATTAACACGCAAACCCATTACATGCTAACACCATAGTGTAACTCACACTCCAACACCGTACAGTAATGCGTAAACACTATGTGCTCACACACACACACTAACACCATGCACGCACAGCCACTCTCTAATACCATACACTTACAAGCACACATAATTTGGACATCTGATTCCTCTGCCTTCTTCCTCTCTCATTTTCAGTGCCACTAGCACCGCTCCCTCTCTTTCTTATCTTGCCCAAAGCCCTGTTTTCATGCCGCCTGCCCTCTCTGTGAGAGCTGCCATGCCTCCCCGCTGGGCGACACGCACGCTCTTCAGTGGTCTTAGTGGGCTGCTGTTCAGGTATCTGTTATAATGTTTTTGCGGCTTTGTGGGAAAAAAAGTTGCTTTGCATGATAGTCCCAAGCTTTGTTTGTCAGTGGTCCCTATCCTGTCTCTTTAATTTAATATGATTTCTGGGGACACAGCTAATGGGAGTTTTCCAATCCAAGGGGTTAAACTGGAATTATTGTGTAAAATATAGAAGAGAAAAAAACTATAGTTATAGAAATGAAATGCAGCTATTCAACTAAGCAATCAATGGCTTGTTAGCATCATGATGTGTGTGTGAATATAATATATATATGTAGAACTATATTGTACTGGAGGGAGCCTATTGCTACAATGTACGTAACCATGAACCACCCTGTATGAGCACCACAATAAATAAGGCTATAGTTTCCTGATAAAAGGACCAAAAATATATTGTGTTTGAAAAAATAGGTCATCATATTTGTATTATGTAAATCAAGACAAAATATCATCCCCATTGACAGACAATGAATGTAAAACAAATTCATTTCTGAAATAAAAACAGATGTAGTAGAATGAATGGAATGGACGGTTTAATGGAAACACAGAAAGAGCCAAAGTGCATAGGAAAGACTCAATCTACCATAAATACTGTTTTTTTTTCTTATTTAACAGGGCAGAACAACTAATAAACAAGCCCATTTTGTATAAGTACATTTTGTATGTTGTGGAAGCACAAACACTGAGCTTTCCAAAACATTTATTCATGTATTCTAGTGGACCGTCATTCTGTACCCTTGTTCCTTAGGTATCTTAGTAACATTATGAATCAACAATAGACACGTTTATAAATAGCCTTTCTGGGGCAGTGTGCTAAATATGGAGCACTCACCATGGAAACAAACAGAATGTTCCAACCAACGTTTCAACTTTGCCCCAAATGAATCTGCAAATCATAACTTCCCAGATAGCCTCAGTTTAAAGCAAATGTTTTCCGGGGGTTGTCTCTGTAAAAGTTAATGTGTATACTTTCTAATGATTCATGGATAGTTTAATTTCCTTTAAATAATGTAAAATAAAGAATGACCTCTGACTCCTGCAAGGAGGCTGCCAGTTAACTCCGCATTTGCAGAAAAATTTTTCTTCTGAGAGCGCTCCTAGTGAATGTGCAGGGAGAACCATGATGTGCCATAACGTAGGAGATGTGTGCTTGGCACCCTCATTGTCTTCTCAGCATTAGTGTTTTTATGTTGGTCACTGCTCTAAGCAGTAAACAAGACCTACTTTTATCAGGACTCTTCTTTCTTTCACTTCATGCCTCTGTTCTTAGTTCTGGGACATGGCATCATATCCCAGGACTTTGTTGTTTCAGAAGGATGAGTGGAGAAGAGTCCTACATAAAACCTCCATAGTTTTTTCAGGGACAGGCAGTACCAAAAAAAGTATCTTAGCTCCATAAGTGAACCCCGAACAGCGAATAGAATGATCTGCCACTGGGAATGTGGCAATAGGGCTGTCACCCACTGAAAGACCTACTTGGCTTTGGCCAAAGTACGTAGCACCTGATTTTCAAATTAAAGTAGTCCTATAGAAGAAAATTATGGCTAACACAATAGCTAAAGTATGATTTGCGTTTTGTGTATTTTATTTGCTTAAAGAAACCTCAAATGCACAGTGATTGCAACAGCAAATGTGATTCCAACAGCAAATGTAATGCTCCTGCTCCCATTTTTAGACTAAAAGTTCATCCTGAGCCTCCTTGGAGGATTACAAAATTCAAAAAATCTTTCTTGGGAGAACCCAAGCCTTCTGAAAGCCACCATCCTGTGCCAAGCTATTTGCACATGGGATGTTTTTTTGGTGTACATTTATACTTCCAAGCTTGGACCCGCAAACATAGAAATTGAATATTAATTCACAATTAAGAAATAAAAAAATGTTTCAAAAGAAAATGCTTTGTTCGGTGTTCCAGCAGTCCCATGCTCTCTTTTTCCATGTGGACTGTCTTGCATATCAGATGTGGCATTTTAATACATGTAAAGAAAGTGCTACACTTTATGGTTTTTTTAATTCCTTATAGCATGGCAATTATTATTAAAGGCTGGTTGGTTTGGAAAAAAGATACACACTTCACAATTGCAAGACCTGGTTTATGCTTCAAAAATGAAAAATTAACCTCAAAACTTAGGGCTCAGATTCTCTGCTGCCAGTTGGTCTGCAGCTGATTGCCAGCATTCCCCTCTCCCCCAGAGGAAGCCAGCATGTTTAATTCTTGTGCATACTGTTATTGCACAAGACTTCCATCTTGGGATGGTGGCAGTCGGTTTTGACAACCATGGGTCCTTTTTGACAACCACGTATCTCTAAAAGGTTAAGGCTTCAATAATTTAAAAGGCTTCTGTTCTTAATAAATCTAAATTTATACCCCCCAGCATGAAGTCTGCCTCAATATATATATATATATCAAAACCATAGGGTTTAGCCTCTATATTAAACCAAACTATACGACTGTCTATGGCCCCCAAATTGCAGAGGGAACTTCTAATGGGATAGTTGCAAAACATAAGGAGGTTTTAACCCATTGAGTTAGACCGTTCAAACTTTATGTTGGTTGCCCAAAGTCTTCGGACTTAGTTGATCTGATTTTGAAATGAACTACAGGCACATTTTTAATGCTTTATTTGAATGATTTCAGTAATTCCTACAGGCAAAGGGCCTAGAAAAATAACACACTGACACATGAAAAATATATATTCATAAGAATGGAGGTGAAATTCACTAAGAAAGCTAAAGATGGTGATGGAAGAGTGGGATGGGTCTCCTTTAATCCAGGCCACTTACACCTTCATTCCTCCCCATCATTTACTTTCACAAGGTGCTACACCCATTTTTGATTATGAATGTTTTACTGTTGCCCTCCTACAAAGCCTTGTATGAAATGTTGACACCCTAACCATCCATTTTATTGAGTGGTTGCTGTGTGTGCGTACCTGGGAACTGAGTCTCAGTGGTTTTTTTGCTAGAATCACACGGTGAAGGGGCAGATTCTCAGGATCACATTTTGGAACGGTCTCATTTCTATTCTACTCTGTTGTTCATACATAAATCTAACAAATGGTACTTTTGCTACCAGTATCCTATGACTGATATCCCTGCTAAAATGTAAGTGACCCAATTAAGGGTTTCTTTAAATAACGAAAAGTCACGGTTTCCATGTAGTAACTAACTAGAATCTTCACAACAAGCTATTAAAGGGTTAATATTTCATGAGTCTCAGGGGCAGCTAATTTAGAAAGTTCCCAGGTATCTACTCGTGTAAAAGCTTTCTTTCGATTGTATTCCCCTACGAAGTGTAGAATATATGTTGCAACTCAACATCACTGTGACATCTGTCAGTTGTCTAGCCCCGATCTCAAAAGAAGGTTTCTTGTGGATTTCTTTCTTTTTTTTCTATATCACCAAACTGTCCTTTAAAAATAATCACTTTGAAGATATTCTCCAAATATTCAAAATGTAATGTGCACCTTAGGTTAGATTCCAATTGCTTCATATATTCAAATTTATTGTCGAGAAAGAAAAAGAATGAAAGCACCCTATCAAAAAAATCCTTTCAGTAGTTTGTTCTGGCACATAACACTTCAAGATAGTCAAGGGAAAACAGAGGCCTTGAAAGGTGAAAATGATTCTCAATGAAAGGAAACAAAAGAATTTCTATTCATTTTGATACAAATCTCCGGTTACAGTTTGTCCATTTATCTATAGACCACCACAACTGAAACATTCATTGAATAAGGCGAGGTGTGAATTGTAGTTAAACATTTATTGATAGTTACATGAGGCTAGATGAGGATAGAAGTATGAGGCTAGTCTAAGGTAATGAAAGGATTTCTAAATAATTTTGGGGCCATATAATACATAGCTGAAACAGTTCACGGATAAAGCATCAGTGCTGTCTATACCTCTTACAAGTCGGTGTCTAATACATATATTGCATATTTTTACCTTTAAAGATTACCGTATTTGCCCTCTATACGCCACTCTGCCTCCTGAAATGCCTTATACCTCCCTATATGCCACTCTGCCCCCTAAAATGCCTTTTAACCCCCTAAATGCCAGATTGGCGTATAGGGGTATAAGGCAGAGTGGCACATAGGGGGTCAAAAGGCATATCATGGGGAACAGTGGCATATAGAGGGTTAAAAGGCGTATCATGGGGCACAGTGACATATAGAGGGTGAAAAGGCATATCATGGGGCACAGTGGCATTAAGAGGGTTAAAAGGCATATCATGGGGCACAGTGGCATATAGGGGTATAAGGGCATTTCTGGGGCAGAGTGGCAAAGCCTGGGGGCAGATGTGCATAACTTGCGGGCAGGTTGTAAAAAAAGGAAATTAAAACCAAAATATTGTCTCAATATCATAGCTTTTTATTAACAAACAATTTGTTCACATTAATTTACATGAATTATACATTTTACTGGCTAAAACTTTTTTCCTATAGGGTCGTCTTATATTCAGGTTTTTTCTTTTTTTTTTTCCTATATTAATATTCAGATTTTGGGGGGTCGTCTTATAATCAGGGTCGTCTTATAATCAAGCAAATACGGTATTACAAAAGGTTTATGTAATGAAATAGAGAGTGAAATATGTGATTTGGAAACAGGATGTATACACTTTAAGCACTAGTGCTCTATCCTTACACAGTGTTTGATATCCCACAGTAAAGCTTTGTTGATTCCTACTATGCAACCTATAGAGGGAATCACAGAAGAGCTAATATTGTGATAATAGCCGTTGATGTCCCATCAGAGACTGCAAATAATCTGTCTTTTTGTTTGTATTATATATAAATCCTTGGTGTATTAGCAGCATATCTTTTTTCACATAGAAGCCCATTCTATGGAAGTAGTAGAATAATATGCAATTTTCTATCTATTTAGCATCCTGGTGGGAGAAATGGAGCTTAAATCGTTGGTAAGTCCTCTTAGTAATGAACCATTCGATATGGATAACAACCGATACGTTACAGTTTCTAACATACAATGAAATAACTCGTGCAGCAGTACACTAGATTTACGAAAATACTAAAATATAAGAGGGAAAGAATGAATGAATGAGGTAATGACCTCAGCACTAACCATTTTCCAATAATTTTAGGAAGTTAAGATTCTGAAAAACATGTTTCCCAGTAGGTTGAAAATAGGCATTTTCAAGAAAACTATGTAGCGTATTCTGATGCAGGAAAGAGAGATTGCTTGTAAAATCTGGATACCATAGGCCCAGCATACTTACTTAAATTGGTTACACCATAGGTTCCCCAAGCCTTTAGAACCTGCTAACAGGGTATGATATTTGATACATTGAAGGATATCCAATAAATCATGTCTATAAACAGATGTTTTACTATTTAAAAGTCTGGGCCTAATAGAATTATAGTGGTTCCAATGTGTGTGTATTTCTGACACCACAAAATGCTTCTTTAACAACTATGCGCAAACTAGTAGATCAGTCCAAATCTATTGATTTGTGAGAAAAACTAAAAAGAGGCGCAAACTTTATGTTGGTTTTCCTGCGCTTCTATTGCAAGTAACAAATATCTACTTAGCACATAATCACATAATATAAAATAAATATGCCAGGACGAGAAACAGCTACAGATCAAAGGCACGATGGGAGTTGTTGTCCGTAGCAATTAGAACATCACAAGTTGTGTTGCCCATATTGTTGGCAGGAATATGGTTGTATATCATGTTTAGAATCTACAAGTTGGCTTGTAAGCGTAAGAGTGAAAAAACCAAATAACAAGCACAATATTTTTCAGCTAATAAATACATACTTCACCCCCTCATGACCAATAACGTACAATATTATTTACTGATCATATGGGTCCCATGAGAAACGGGTTCAAACACTACTAATATTCCCAGTCACTATTGGCATAATCACCCAGCTCATCTGACACATTTTTTTTATAAGTATACACTTCTTTTAATATCTGGTCTCACGAAGACAACTGACTGCAGCAGTTATTAAATCTCTAAATCTATTATCTTTCCTTCCGGGTGCGACCTTTGAGCTCTCAGCATTATTAATGGAAAATTTCTTTCCAGTTACATTTCACTGTCATGATTTTGCCACTTTGAAATGAGATTAGAAGAGGCAAGAAGAAATGCTGAGATTTTTTTTGTCCTCGTCCCTTTTTTTGAGCGCGTACCACCCTCCGTCTCTTGTGTATTCACATTAATAGGAAGCCTTATCATGGCAGCAGAGTCAATAAAAAAGACAAATATGACCATTAAAAAGTCTTAGAGAATGGTCAAGTAAGGTATTTTAACCCTTTGACGGTAGGGTATATCCCTGCCAAGGGTAAATATAACAGTAATTGTACTTATTGAAAGGACCATGTTTGTTTAGCAGATCAGCCCACCTTTAATTATAAGCATTGCTTAGGATTTTTCTGGATATTCTCTGGCATTCAAAGAGTTAAATTAATGGGTGGAAGGGTATTGTTAACCCTGAAAAATACGGAGTTTCCTACAAAGGGGGTTAAACAGTCTGCTTGCCATTATGTTCCAAAGCTTCGTGCATGCAAGGAAATAATTTGTTTGTCACATCTTCCAAGACATATCTCAAAGAAAATTATTGATGTCGAATGAAGAGGAGACTTAGTAAAAGAAGATAATTGAATCAAAAAGCACTGTCACTTTCAAACATACAGTAATTTCATCAAGCGTTCTCTCTGAAGGCAAAGAATACAACGCACTTACCACCACTAACCTGTCATATGCAATCAGAGCATTTTTTTTATTGAGACAATATGGAAGTTCTCCCATATAGAGTCTGCTACACTTAAGGATAGCTAACGTAAATACTATGTCTTTCCATCTACAAAAAATTCAGACTCTGACCCTTACTCCATAAATTATCCTCTTAATCGTTAAAGATTCAATGTATAAAGTCCCAACTCATGCTAACCAAATGGTTCTATCTTTAGTTCTCACTGAAATCCTAAATTGTCAGTAAGTAAGGATGTCAACAGTTTGGTTAGCTCATACCCCCCAATATTTAAGGTGTCCAAATCGGGACACCGGTATTAAGGGGTATAGTAAGAGGCTAAAGGTATAGGACCCCATTACCTTATAGGAAGAGCCACTTCGTGCTGCTTAGCTTTAGAGCATCGCGAGGTGGCCACATGGGTGCGACAATGAAGGTCTGCAACAGCACAGACCTCCATTGATTTTACAGATTCCTAGGCCATCTCTCCAACTGTCCCATGGCCATCCAAGCTGCCCCATGACCTTCACTGCTCACAAAAGTGGGACATCTACAGAGGACAGAAAATCAGTCATGCCCCAATGAAAACCTGCAGTGATGGGAGATATGGGTTAAGCAGCTTAGGTGCTTAGATGCAACTTTTTGAGCCAAAAATGCATGATTTGCTTCACACACCCACGCCTATATTTATCAAACAAACCATAGATTGGTGGCTCCAGTATAATCAGCATACCTGGGAACTCTCCTCCGGGTCATGGGGTCTTGACACGCTCCGCTCCCTGCCCATTTTCCCTTTACATGGTGGTGTTTCCCAATGACATCAGCAGGAACGCCCCCGACGTCAGCGGGAACTCCTGGCCGCGTCCCGCAAGGAAAGACTCCAGGGAGCCAGAGTGAAGAAGTTCCCAGGTATGATAATCAGACAGGCAAAGAACGTAAATGAGTAAGCCTCTGTGTCAAAATTCAAAATGACTCGTTCAACTGGAGACCATCTGTGTAGCATTCTATGGGTTTCTATATTACCTGAGAATTTTACAATTTTATTCCAAGGCTTGAAAAAAAATAGCAATTACTTGTGCTCTGATGGTTAAAGAGTTTTCGGAGGTGACAAGCCCATTTTAAATATTGAATGGAACTAATCTAAGGCTTTAATGCAGTGGGTTAAGCCCAGTGTCATATTTGCATATTAAAGGGAGTCTGGGAGAAGCAGAATCTAAATATCTGTCATGATTAATTTAGGTGCCCCTCAGAGAACGGGGAAATAGATCAGCTCTGTTTTCTTTCTGTTTTATGTAAAATTAAAGAAAAAATTGTGGATGAGCAAATGTGACCCAGCTGCCTCAAAAGTCTGATTCATTTTATAAACAGAGATTGAGATAAGTGTGGATTTTGAACAAGGTCCTGTTTTCCATGTAAAGCGAGGTGGCAGGTTCACTTATTCTCCAATAATATCTGTATTCAGAATGTATAAGCATCATAGACGATGATGACTACAACTACCAGCATGTTTGACCAGTCCGGTCTAGAATACTGGGGAAAATGTATCCTTAGTTCTCATTGTATCAAATCCCAGAGCAGACCATAACAGGGTTAATGTGCTTAATATCTGCCTACAACCTAATGAGGTGGAATTCTAATGGAAATTGTTAATGCTTCTCCGTTGCAGTTTCTTTTTCCCTGCCACAAATTTGCAATCCTTCATTACTCAGGCGCTATTATCTCTTAAGCTATGCAAATAAACCAAGTTTGGAGCCATTTAAAGTATTTAGACAAAATTAAAAAAGGGCTTGTGCTGTTCCCAATGAGCCGTAAAAAAGTCTCCTCTGTGTATCATTCTCCACCTCTCACGTGACCCGTCTCCCTTTTCAGTCTGTCTTGGGCCTTTCATGCATTCTAAAGAGTCGCCGGCATTGACGCACTTAACTTATGAACGGGCTGACATGAAGTCCCCTCTCACCAGGGGACATGCAAAGCTAGAATGACACAGCTGCCATTTTTATTGCGATGTCATACTAATTACTTGAAGCTAAAACAGAAAATGCATGATTTCAGAACTGCTTTGTGCCTATTGCTACTTAGCAGTTGTTTTCCCAGGAGTGTTGAGTTAACCCCTCACAACCTTAGAATGTATATTAAAAAGTGAAAAAAATGAAAAAACAAAAGTATAAAAAAACTGGACTAGGAGTTTAAGATTTATAAAACACTCTATGACCTACAACCCAAATGGTTTAAAATACAAAAGTATGTAAGGGAGAGTTTTGGGAAAACAAAAACCTACAATGTATTTGGGGAATTATTGTACTTATGGGATGGTGCATAGGTGTCTCCTATAGTAGTCTCTGCATTATGATGTTAGCTTGACAGAGTTACTATGGAAGCTGGCAAAAAAGCCAGCTGTTTGCAGTAAGAGCATCAGATGTGATTTGAAGTATCTGCCTCAGCTCTATAATAAAATAAACCACGGGGTCCAAAAACTGTCTGATGTGTTCCCGGGACGAAATGGTTAAGAACTATTGCTTTTGGAGGCTAAACCATAAAACTCAATTACCAAGGTCTACTGTACCAAACCCAAGGCCGCTTGTAGAGGGCACAGATATAGAATGTTTGACTACAACAAAGGAAATATATTGCTTTTCAGAAGCTGCAAGAAACAAATCTTTTATTTTGGTTTGCTTTTTTTTTTGCCCCGAGGTAGGTTCATTTTTCTCTATGCTAGCACAGTCTCTGAGTAATTACCCACAGCTTGGGCTTGTATTGCAATTATTCTTGTAATATTCACCCTACCCTGCACTTAACAGTTAAGGCACCTGCAATTAATAATATCAGATTCCAACAATCTGTTATCCTGTCTAATCAGAGCACACCCCAAAAACCCCATGTAAGATGACATTCTCTGCAGGTGGACATTAAAGGTCAAATAAAGAGACAATTTATACAAAGGAGGGAAGGGAAATGTAGGTTGTATCTATTTATTCAAAATGCTTGATACAAGTTTCAACATTCAGTGGTTTTCCTAGGTTGCTGGTCTTGACTGCCTAATATTTTCAGCTTCTTTTACTTATATTTTTTGCATTCCCCCCCTCCACCTCCCTTCATATCTCCTGTCACTCAGCTTCGTTTCCAAGTGCTTTCAAATAGGCTGATGGCAAAAAAAGCAAGGTAAAATTATAGAGAACTGCCAGAAGAACAAGAAAAAAAACACTGCAAGAAATGTGTAATTAAACTGTCTTTAAATGAACATGAAAAGAATAGATGGGGATGAGGTGAGCATAATGAATAAATGGGAAAAAAAGCCCTGCAGAGATAGAAAAAATGTCAAAAAAGCAAATGGCAAATGTGAAAGAAGAGAATGACAAAAATACAAGGTCAAAAAGAGGCGGAAAACCTCAGGAATCGTAGTATGAATCAAGAAAGTTGGAATAATTTTTGGTTCACAACAGCTCAGTAGTCATTGGTGATTTGATCTGGAGGCTCACATAATCTGGGCTCATGGGCTTCCATGATTTACAAGCTCCCTGCACACTGCCCATGCCACCCTCTACTCAATGTATACTGGGGGCTAGCTCCACTCCTTAAGTCATATACATGAAGAAAAAAGCCAGCCATCAATGACAAAAACCATTATAAGGAACAAGGTAAATCTAACAAGATATCTATCAAACTAGATAGGTTGGGATTGGGTTGGCTGCTCTAGAGGTTTAGGTGGCTTACACAGTTGTATAGGGTAATGCATCATCTACTGGAACCAAACAATACAAAAGTGACCTTGATTAAAAATATTTCACGGATGTAACATTATTATTAAAATTATTATTTGTGCTATACATGAGAACCAATGAACTATAGGCTATTTGGAGTATAGTAATCTCTTATTGCGATATTAAAAGGAGGACAGCTGCCACCAAAGACAGATTTAAGCCAAGTATTGTTTATTGTCTATGGCGTGTTATATTTTGTGAATATAGATTGTCAGAATGATGAACTGGAATCTCAAAGACGTAGAAATAATTAAGTAGATGGTAATATACATCACTACAATGGTAGCAGAGCACCCCTTTGCTAGATATGTGCCAAAATCTGAATCTCCTACTAGATTATATCAAAGCAATGTATACAATTAAATCCAACTGACCTAATTCTAATTATGGAATCTGTATATAAGAGTTTTAGTCTATATGTGCAGTACGCAAAAACAAATAAAAAAAAACACAAAAGCCTTGTAGAAACTAAAATACTTTATAATGTTGAGACACACACCTATATTTTTTATTACTATTATATTTTAAATGTTGTGGTGTAACGATAAGAGGTCACATAGCCGTTTGTGTTCTAGTGGATAAATTCCGAAAGCATTTTCAGAAGATAAGCAGGAATATAAAAGTTTACTAGCTCAATTTGTACAAGATCTCAATGTCTCCGGGGTTTGTATATTTTTCAGAAATGATTTTCCTTGTTCTGAATCACCAGCTTCCTCTGCAATATGAGATTTCAGCCAGTTATACGTTAAAAAAAAGTGAGGAAAAAAAAGCATTTGGGAATATCATTTCATGTATTATGTGACAAACAGTAGTTTTTAGCAATTTTATTCACATTTGCTACAATGACCATTTTTACTTTATAAACAGACATAAGATAAAGAAGAATACCAGCAAATCAACTATGCACAGAAATCAATTGTGATTCATACCAAAATTGTCACAGTAATTCACTAATTGTATCTAGCCAGGAACAATCATCATAGGGAAGTAGTAACAGTATTCTGAAGTTCTGCCTTAGGAGAATTGGGGGCAAAAGTTGCTGTTAGCAACCATTGTGAAGAGTACAGAGGACAACAATCTACCTTGAAACAGAACCATCTCTGAAAATACTAAAAATGCCACAAACACAATACTTAATCACAAAGGGGTTTCAACTAACCAACTTTACATTGTCTTATAAAAGGTAAAACCTTCTCCTACAAGAAGGGCTGAGTTGGCCCTCAAGCACTGATAGCTTGACTAGTAAACTGTGAAAGGTTATGGTGTCGTATACAATAATTCAGCACCATTTCAAAAAGAAGCAATCTCTCCTCCATTGGCACTGGTATGAATTTTACTATATTCTGTCTTCCAGCAACTGCTGTCTAGTGGTTTATTTCAGGAATACCAGCGTTCAAATTGACTACCTATGTGAACAGGTAGTAAACTTACTAAATCCAGTTGAAGAAGAAGTGGATCACCACATTGTGTATAGACACTTTCAAGGTGAGCGAGGAATGAAGGTCACGCTCTTATTACG
The DNA here is from genome assembly GCA_009364415.1 of Spea multiplicata. Classification (NCBI taxonomy): domain Eukaryota; kingdom Metazoa; phylum Chordata; class Amphibia; order Anura; family Pelobatidae; genus Spea; species Spea multiplicata. The sequence continues at coordinate 144,692 of VKOC01000766.1, forward strand.
AGGTAGGACAACTACAAATTGATGAACTGTAGTAAGTATTGCAGCATTGCCTAGCATTTTGAGGGTTATATAGGATAACGTTAAGGAGCTAGACATGTGAATGGGACATCTGGTCAACCACCAGATGAAACAACTCCTGAGGTCTCTCGCACCTTATGTTTCTCCTCTGGGAAGAGCTGAGATGCCCCTTGATACAGAACAGTTGAATTTCAGCCCTATGTCTCCCATGATCCTCTATGGAAATTCATGACTTTATTCAGAAAAAGAACTATAAACCAGGATTGTTAATGGGGCTTGAAGATCATGTTTGCCGTAAAAAGGTTCTACTATTTCTATGATACAATGCAAATAACGAGAACATTATTTTATTATTTGATACTAATTTACTTTCCACCGTCTTTGCATGCAATTTATTTTCTTGTAAGACTTTTCATTATCTGTGTAAAATGCTATGTAGCATAAATAACGTGTTTCCTATATTTCATGCTGAAACTAGCTAAACATTACGATTTTGGGTCTGTCCCCAGGATAATCTGTGAATTTTGCATCTTTGATATGAGAAGGGCAAATTGGCTCTGACAGAAGTTAATCAAATAACTGCTCACAATGTATTCATATGTATTAAGCAAGTTAATCACGCAGATTAATTCTTATAGAAAGTTAAGTATTACTTTCCATCCCTTTTCACCAAATTAGTGTAAAGCTCTGTGTTTGCAGGTCACATTAGACAGCTACAAAATAAGGTTGACTAGCACGACTATGCTCTCCAGAACCTGTATATACACAATAACATAACAGCATGCATACAATATATAATTTGTGTGCGAAAAGAAGACATTGTTTTTTTATAACAAAAAAGGAAAAATGGGAAAATTAGTAAAACATCCGAAATAAATTCAGAAAATATCTCAACAATCACCAGCAGTTATAAGTAAACAATTAGTGAACTCCAAAATCGGTGTGTTAGTTCTGACATCAATAATGATGCATAATAATAATAATAATAATAAATAGTATCAGTGAAAATAAAAAAGGTAATAATCCCCAAAACAGCCTCCTAGTGCTGTATATCCCAGCAATCTGTAAAGTCACAATACATAAACGTTGGTATTAAATTCACATGTAGAGCTCCTAAAACATAGGAGCAAAGATGTATAGCGCAGCGAGGCGCTGGCACCATGGATGAATCTTCTACTTTAGTAGAATAAGAAAGCACTGCAAAATCTTCAATAAGCAAGAAAAAAAAAATCTTTGTTGGCTGTAAAGACTTCCCTGCAACACTCTAATCTCTCGTTGGGTGAAAAACGGTAAAAGTTCTGTGTGCACTGGATATTTCTGGATGTTGACGTCACTCTAAAAGCGAGCATTTACGTGAAGAATCTTTATCTCCCATGGTTTCCCATTCTAGGATAAACGGGTGCTGCTAAAAGCAGGGATAAGCGTAAACATAGCACTTCACGTTTCTATAAGAATACTCAGAAAGTGGTGTTAAAAAGGATTGGAGCCGGTTGTACTGCGCTGCTTTATATGATGACACTGGAGAAATCCATAAACAATAATCACCAATAGCAAAGTCAGAGCGATAGGCACAAGCACTATATGGAGTTCTAGAATGATGGCATATAGAAAGCTCTACTCACAGTGCTGTTTTATTACTCAGCCAAAGCTTTTAGGATTATACACTTCTTCACAAGATTAACAATAAAACAGCACGTTGATGCCATATGCCTTCCCTGCTAAACATAAAGTGCACTGCGGAGAGTTCCGATCAAAATGATGCTTACTTGTGTTTAGCTGCTCCCCCACCTTGCTAGCTCTTTGTCTATATGGTAGGCTCAGGATAAGAGGGTTTAAAGTTGGAAGTACCATTTCAACCAGAGTGAGAATGCATTCCTTCATTAAAACTTTCCAAATACATTTCTTTAACCGTTTCATTCGGAGCCACAGTGGATAAGCTGCACTACCTTTATTTCTTACATACATATCCATATAAAAAACCAACAGTGCGGCTGCCTTAATACATTTAATCTGGCGGCATCGTGGGCAATACAGCTGCGCTTGTTTTATGCATTCCCCCCTATATGCATAAAAAAGGGTACTGAATATGAAGTAGATGCTCATATCAAAAAGTGAACTTTTTTGCAATTGACTGAATTCCATATAGACTGATTTTATATTATCACAGCATAACCGAATAAACCTTCCCAGGCTTACTGCTTTCTTAAAACATAGCAACACTGGTTTTCATGTAAACCTAACCGCTTTCTAACAAATAAACTAAATAATGCAATTTACATATGAATGAAAAATTAACTGGCTGCCTGCAATTCAGTATGGATCAGACTCTCCGGGATATGTTATAAAATGACTGAATTGAACGCCTGACACTTTGAGAAGCATATACTTTTGAAAGATGGAGTGGTTTTTTTTTCTCCCCCGTTTCATTTTGTTCACGCAGCTGAAAGAAACAAGATGAAAAGCCTTGTACCTTATCTCTGGTGGTAACCGAAGGAGCCGAATGGAAGCGTGTATTGAATGGGTTGACTGAACCTGACAGAGATGTGTATAAAAAGTGAACTTTAAAAAAAAGATAAAAAATGTCATCCTCAAATAGTTGAAAAAAAAAACTAAAACAAAAAAAAGGAATCTTTGTTAACGGAAAATATAAATTGAAGATGAATTGTGTTTTGCGAACAAAGGCAGTAATCAGTAACAGAAAGGTTTTGGTTGGTGGAGGTGGATAATTATTAACGGGGGTTATCCAGATAAATGGATACTTTGTGAGTATAGATTTGTACATAGAGTCAGCGTTGTTTATTGAAGACAAATTCGAAGGGTGTTTTGCAAATATTACGTTAGATGTTTTCTGAAAAATGTTATCTGGTGGGGTTTTTTTTTTTTTTTTTTTAATATTCTATTGCACTTTGTAAAACAGTACTATGTCTTTAAAAATGTCTGGATTTTTAGGCGTTTTGGTTTTTCAAAGACAAAAACAGCTTTGGGGGAAATATTGCTTCAACTGTATCGAAATAATAACAGGCATTCTTTTTCTAGATGGGAGGATAGCAAGCTGTGTTTAAGTGGTAGGTTTGGCCCTGTTGGTATCTACTGCAATTTCATTACTGTGAGAAAAGTAGCTTTGGTAACAATTTACTGAAAAATGTCAAAAATGGACTACACAACAACTGTTTGACATTCGGTATTCATGGTCAGACCTGTTTGGTAATCTCTTAAGAAAATAAGTAAAATGTTTTAAAAAATGGACTTTCGGGAAATGCTTTGACTTGATAATTGGGGACTATTCGCTGAAGAGGGAGTTTGCCGGACATTACAACTCCCTGATATCATTATGCATTAACAGGGGCAATCCCTAGTGAGGTCCTTCTGCAATCAGGGTTGGGCAGGCCCTATATAATGCATAGCTTAAATCAGTCAGGAGGGTTTTAAGAAATCTCCACATGTTAGTTACACATTATACAGTGCCAACTCAAGCAGACGGAGCTCACTGGGGTTTGGCCTTCATAATGCATAGTGAAATCAGGAAAAGTATGACCAACTCTCTTGCAAACTCTCTCTTTTGCGAATAAAACCCCAAATCATTTACAAAAATGTTATGGATCAAGTCTGGTAATGCCCTACAGCTGCTTTCCCAGCTTCTGTGACCAACTTGCTGGTTAAGCATGATGGTGGCTGTACCAATTCATACAAGTTACCCAACTTACTTGAAAATAGTAAAAAGTACTGGGCTGCTTTAGTAATGGGGATGGGGGACCTTTAGCGGGAGTGAGTTAATCCTTTAATTGAAGGAAGAACTGAATAGAAAGTGGTTGGAATCCGCTAAACACCAACGTAGAGATCAAATGATCGCCTTGGAGGTTGTGAAACCGCAAGAATTCTGAAGGTATGCTCCTCTACTTAAGCACAAAGGAGTCAATTAGTGTTAATTAGTATCTTACATGGTATAAAACTGGTATAAAACGCAGCTATTTGAAATTTATATCTGCCCTTGAGCGTACTGTATCAGTATAACCATGCAATAAAACTTTAACATGTCCTAACGGTGAACCTTTTCCTTCGCCCAGTCACTTGTCGCTAACAGTGTACTGAATATGAAAATATGTTCCCTGACAAGTAGTTTTTGAATTAACTCCACTCCAAGGTGCCAAAGACAGACTATCCATCATCCCAAGTAGTGTTCGGAATTCATGTTGTACTTCATATCCTGTTTAATGGATTAGGTTAATAACAGGCCTCATAAAACTGGGATGAGATGTGGCGCAGTCATTTTAATAAGAAAATTGCATAAAATATGTAAACACTATAACAACAATCATTGTATCCACAAACTCCAATTGTCTCAACATATTTTCTGACATGTTAATACAGTTCTATCAGCACATGGGTGCTTAATATAATTATAAAGGATGGGATGTATTCTTATCTCAATACAAACATAAGTCTTTTTCCTATAATTGAATATATTAAACCCTTTCCGAGCCGACAATGTTACTCATACCTAGTAGTAGCCCCCACAGGACAGTCTGCCAAATGTAACCTGTTCAGGGCTCGGATTGTACTGTCGGGCAGTTAAAACTTATCTTGCTTCTGTGTAATCGCTCTGATGGATCATGCAATGTTTCAAGAGTCCTAAAATATTTTTAATAATTACATTAATAATTACATTTTTGCTACGTGGATAAAATGAGAAAGTCGCCCATCCGATATCTCTATATCAGAAAGGGGGCAAAGTAAGGAAATGATAGACCTTTCCTGCATTGTGCATCTGGACACCCGAAACGTAAACTTTATACCACTTCAATATTGTCTACACCATTTTTCAGCTTTGTTCAATTTCACATTTTGCATCAGCGAGGTGACTAATATATAATGTTGGCCACCTGTACATTATTCAAAGAGGGCCACTACAGTAAAAGCATATAAATGGGTATTAGATCCATGAATTCAGGGTTACCAATGTATTTTCTTGAAAGCTCAATGATTCACTCATTGATTTTGAAGATTTCAATGCGAAGTTGATAAAATAAGGGGGAGGAACAGGAGACTTTCTGTTATTCAGAAAATGGGTAGCTATTTCTCCTATCAGTGCAAGAGTTTTATTTAATGAATATATTTATTTACTAAATTTATTTAATAAATATATTGCATAGCTTTTTATGGAAATGCCACATTCTCCCCTAGCTGAAAATGCTTCTGTTTTTTTTTTTGTTTTGTGAACTACATAACAAAGTTACATTTCTTTACAAGTATCCTGCATGTACCGGCTTAAACCGCATTGGATGCAACATAAACATAGCATTGAATATGAATTTGTAGCATTTTCCTTTAGCAGTTTAAGCACATGAAAGGTTTTGCCATATGGTCCTATCTATTTTACTTGCAAGAGCAAAGTACATGCTATACATAGCATTTTTACCTTTTTATCTTTCTTTCACTTTGATACACCCAATGCACAGAGATAATTGTTTTTGTTTATTATCTGATATTTTGAGTGTGTTAAGGGGTATTGCACGCTAGTCTCTGTAGCCGCTGGTGTGCTTCGCTGGGCGCTGTGTACCCACAACATTTTTTATTTTTTCAAAAGTGGTTGGCGATTGGTTACACAGAATAATATTGTACTTAATTTGCATATTATTAAAGTGAAGACATGTGAATATGGGAACAGGAAGGAGACCATAGTTGTTGCCAATGACAGTAGGTCATGAATATGAAATCCTAATAAAATAATATCTAGCTGAAAAGAAATTTTTTAATGCCAATTTTGGCTGTACTAAATGAGCAGTCTTGTACTGTAAACATCTGTTCCATGCAAATATCCCATTTGGAGTTTTGTAGAACCTTTAAATGGGATGTACAATTGGCTGTAGACAATAATGGTAGTTGATTTCTGTGACTATTAGTCATGGATTCAGATTAATGTGTAAATGGCTTAATGTCACAACACATCACTGGCCAAGCCTGATGAACAGTATGATTTTATCCTGAGAAGAAATGTTAATAATATAATAGTCAATACATGTTTCAATGGGTCTGAAACTTCAAGGTCTGCTGTGCTCCGTAGTGAGCTCATATCCTGGAAGCCTAGGCACTTTCTTGCCAAGGTCAACTAGACTTAGGCCAAGAGCTGCAGTTGAAGGTAGTGGGGTGAAGGTAGATCTATTCTCCTTTACTGGGGGCAGATTATAGTGTTGGATTTTTGCTGGAGTGCCTGGGATCTGCATAAAGATAGTTAGTGTCAGGAAAACAAGTAAGCAATTTAAGGTTTTTTTCACTAAGTGCAAAGTGTATGCCACCTCGGTTGCTTTTCTCAGCTTTCTATCCCAAAAAATATCTCTAAGGTAAGGTGGGCCTAAGGCAGTACCCATATTAAATATATTGCTACCTCTATGACCAATCTCTTGTAGAGAGGCACGTCCTTTGTCAAAGTTCTTAGACAAAATTACAGCAAAGTTGGAATGTTATGTCTTCATAAATATGTTTAAATACACAATTCTGTTGCTATTCATACTTACTGCAGACTTACAAGTTATACCCTGAAGCCATCCATTGTTTAATTTAAAAATTCAATAAACTTTTAATTAGAAGTCAATGTCTGAGAGCAGCCGTGTCACGGCATATTTTTTCCAGCTTTGCAGATGAAATTTTTTGCTGTGATTATTTCTTCATCTACTACGGAGGTGGCACATTATGAGTTGCCTAAAAAGAAATTACAAAATTGTAGAAATTCTCTACATCTTTTTATTTACTTCCTCGATGTTTATAAAGTTACCCGAGATCAACATTCAGAAAGGTCAGTGGACTTTATTGGAGATCATCAGAACAAATCATTGTTAAAGTTAATGAAACTTGAGAAATGTTTAAAGGAACAGTCTAGTGAAATGGCCAAGAAGCAGCCACCAGTTAAGTCACTGAGCAGTGTTTCTCTTTGAAAGGCTACTCCAATGTCACAGAATTAGAGGCAGTAAAGCCAGCGAAGATACTTCACAATGACACTTACTCAAATTTGAGACGATACAATAATTGCTACAGAGAAGACTTTATTAATGAAAAAGACTCCCTACCATGATGCTAGATATGTAAAGTATTGACGTTTTGGGACATATTTGAATGTCATAATACTTAAGCCTTTATAAAACAATTAAGCAATTTAAGGTTTTATTCACTAAGTGCAAAGTGTATGCCACCTCGTTTGCTTTTCTCAGCTTTCTATCCCCAAAAAATATCTCTAAGGTCTTGGAAGCTTATGTGACAATATGTCTGTTTCTATGTTGGCCCAATAAAAGTTATCACCTTTAATGAAACTATAAGGCTTTATTCATTTCTCTCAACTTGTGAGAAGGGATGCAAGTTACCTGGGGAATAGACCGCACAGAAAAGGGGGTTTTCAAGCAGAAATATATGCCATATATATATAATATATGCCAGTTGCTAGTAAAGTGCTCAATGACTTTACAAATACCCTATGTTAACATAGGTTTTGCTGAAAGCCATCTTGATATCAACTACCTATTGAACCGTTTGGAAAAGATGCCTTATTGCAAAAGTTACGAAAGGTTAACTTGCACCCAGCAGGAGCGGAATTATTTTTTAATGTGATCAATTTATTATGCCATAAAAGTTAATGAGTTTATCCTGAAAGATGCCAAGCCTCCTTTTATGTTTTAATAGGGGTTTAGCACTTATGCAGGAGCTCTACAATGCCTCATTAACCTCCCCCTGTGTCACAAGTTGGAAGGAAGGGAGGGTACACTGTCTGCAACTGTAATGAAAGATGGATATACATTCTCATCTCCATACCCTAAAGCAATCTGGGATTTGCTACCCCATAATCTTAAAATAAAATGAATTCAAACAAAGGAGCTTTGGCTGCTGTTAAATTGAAATCTGGATGCAATTTCCATTTGTAAATCGGACTTGTAATTTTTCTCCCACTGCTGTGTTGTTAGTTTATGGCCTTGTTTCCATGAAGTGAGATATATTGTGGCGAACATGTGCCAAATCAAATCAAATTATCCTAATGCTGCAGACACATTTTATTGCGCAGAAGATGACACCGAATAGCGAGGAAACACAAAATCTGCCTTTATCAAGATAAAAACTATATGAGTTGAAAGGTTGATGGATAGTAGACCAATAGCCCATATTGAAATCTGATTACGCATTGATTAGTGCCCCTTTCCAGTTTCCAATTAATGTGCATATCTTCTTAATATATACCATATCTTGTCTGCATAAGCTTAAGTGAAGGAGGTAGTTTAATATCGTGAATACCCAATGGCTTGTTCATTTTTATATTGTTGTCCATTTTGGGCGACTACATAGTAACTTCAGTTTGCAGGGCGTTGTAAAGTCAAACTGTTTCAATGTAATTATAAAATAGATAACAAAGTCACAGCATACTCAGGCCACAACTTCACTAATACTCTTAGACATTATTAAGTTATTTTTAATTTGTCATATTAGTTGAACTAATATATAAGAGAGATAGTGATATTTTCGTTATCGCCCTGATTATTATCAGTTTTTGGTTGCTGAGTGGACTGGAAATTAATTATGTGTTAGACTCATAAAGTACCAATTCATATTGATAACTATCGATAATATACTGTATTTGAATTGATTCAATTTTGACATGTTTTAAGAATTGTGTTTTATATTATGCACTGTGTGACCCATATCCAGATTTTATAAATTGCATTTACAATAAATATTTTTGATTGACTATCTTGGTGATATATATCTGATTTGAATTATAATTTTCGGCGATCTGAAAGGATTTAGGATCGGAGATAAAATATAGGGTATCTCCTTAAATTAATATTGTGGATGTGGTACTACAATATTTGGTAGCGTCGTTATTTTGCGTGTGTGATAAAATATTGGTTTTGCCTATTTTGTCTCATTAATATCCCTAACAAAACACCATTGGTTTGGCTTCAATTGTCCTCATCAGTGATAGCCCAATAACTTATAGTTTAGTAAATACTATACTATAGGTCAGACAATGCATAAGCATTTTGCTAAATTGCAGTTTATACAGAGCTTTGTCAAGGTTATAATAAGGTTCCTTTAGAAAGGACCAAGTAGATTGGACCATTGATATTTTGTTAAACAAAACAGGGGGCCATCATATTTGGTATTCAATAAAATACTTTCTGGCTCAATTTAGGGTATAAATTTGCTTGCATTCTTCTCATTTGGTTATTTCAAAGGGCAATGTGCAAAGCAATTAAAGCTGCCATCAATAGTTCAACTCGGCTATCCCTGGTCTGTCCACCTTCCCTCATAGGTGAGCTAAGTTTCTGATTAAAGTGTCCACAAAAAAACTATATTCCTTATATACACCAGTATCTCTCAACTTGTCTGGTTTATTTATAAAAAAAGAAAATGTGCATTTTTTGTGAAAAAATATTGGATGGACAGTTACATTATTAACTCATTCCAATACTCTGTATTTGGCACATCTATTTTGGATAAAAACCAAAATAGAGTAATGAAATAATGTTGGTAACAGTATTTGCATTACTTTTGACATGTGGTAGTACACCATATTTATTAATAATAGTACTATATTTTGATGCAATTCCTATGTATTTTCATCTAAATGCTGAAAATCAATACACAGAAGAAAATATTTAGTAACTGAAAATTGCTTAAACTATTATGTGTTAAACAAATCATGATTAGTGACGCCTTTTTGGATCTCTGTGATTAATGAGCCATGAAAGTGGCATTAAAATATCGCATGGTTACTATGATAAAATATGAGAGCTCATTAACATTAGGGTCAACCATTCCAAGATATTGTATGTGTACAAATAAAGCATGCAATTCCAGAATCAATTCAAAATAATCAATGAATATGCTTATCACCCTCCTCCGCTAACTAAAGAGACAGTCCATCCATTATATGCACCGTAATGCATATGATAGCTGAGAGGTCCCTTTAAACTTTCATTGTGTCCCTTTTGCAAAAGCGTGTGGGGGTTCTTCAGAAAAACCCCAAATGCGTTTACTCCTTTGTTTGCTGTACAGCTATTTTCTGTGCAGCAGATGTATTTGAACAAACATCTCCTTGATTTACTCACTGCCAGTCAACTCCAATACTGGCTTGACCAAAGCTGTGGCAAAGGGATCTCAAAGTGCTCCCATTGATTTCAGTGACAACACTTTCCTGCCACTGAGAAGGAGGAGGGAAGCTGCAGAACTGCAGCTTCTACCCCAGGTAAGTGCCTTATTTATTTTTTAACATTGTATATTGAAGTAGTCACTGAATACTTCAATATGTATTCTTTTTTAGTGAGGCTGCCAGGGACAGTAAAGTCATTTTAAGAATGAACATTACCAACCTTCCTCTTGAGGGACCCCTTTGTCTTTTGTAGTTAAAGACTCTGTTCCTCTAATCCAAAGAATTAAAATTTCTCATTCCATGGAACGGACAATGTTCATGTATTGTAGATGAATATAAGCATGCACAGCAATAGAATCATAATTCTTATTATTATTATTATTATCACATAACTCCTTTCATATAAACCAGTTTGGGTTTTTCATTCTTCATAACTCCATTTCACTTTTATTCCTTTTACTTTTTTGTTGATCATTTTACATTTTATTCAACTCAATAATACTTTTATTAACTGGTATTGCAAACTGTACTCTATAATTTAGGTCTAACCAATAATATGTATAGTAGCAAAATTACACTGCCTACCTTAGCATTAATGCCGTTTTCTATTCTATCCATGATAATTTTCATTTCTTTTGAATTTATTTGGCCTTTTAACGCAGCTGAGTCAAGAGTTTCAATGTAATTCATTTTTCAGCAAACATAAAGTACACTATATATGGGCAAATTACTGGGACACCTCTCCTAATTGTTGAGTTTAGGTGTTTTGGCCACACCCATTGCTGACAGGTATATAAAATCAAGCACATAGGCAGCCAACTCTATAGACAATCATTGGCAGTATAATGGGTCGTAATGAAGAGCTCAGTGACTTTAAACATGGCACTGTCATAGGATGGCAACTTTGTCACAAGTCAGTTTTTGGAGTTTCGTCCTTGCTAGATCTGCCTCACTGTAAGTGCTATTATTGTGAAATGGAAATGTCTAGTAGTAGCAACACCTCAGCCACAAACCTGTAGACCTCGCACAGCAGGGCTGCCAAGTGCTCAGGAGTGTTGCACACAAAAATGATCTGTCCTCTGTATCATCACTCACTACAGAGTTCCAAACTGCCTCTAGAAGCAACATCAGCACAAGCACTGTTTCAGGAGCTTAATGAAATGGGTTTCCATGGCGTACACATCTGGGTTTGGTGGATGCCAGAATGATTCCTAACGGAATGCATAATGCCTACTGCAAAATTTGGTGGAGGAAGAATAATTGGTCTGTTGTTCAGGGTTTGGGCTAGGCCTCTTAGTTCAGTAAAGTGTAATGTTAGTAAGGCACTCTAGACCATTTTATGCTTACAACTTTGAGGTAACAGTTTTGTGAAGCCTTTTTCTACTCATGACTGTGCCTCTGTGGAAAAAGCAAGGTCCATAAAGACATGGTTGGATGAGTTTGGTGTGGAAGAACTTGACTGGCCGTAACCCAATCGAACACCTTTGGGATGAACCCCAAACAGTCCGTAAGAACAACATGCTTATTCTTCCAAAATCCAGTGCCTTATTTTTTTTAATGTGAAACGGCATTTGCTATTCATTCACCTTTCGTTAAATTAACCCCTTTGTAACAAATGTATATCTTTACGGAATCAACACATTTGTGTGTTGTTCTACCGTTATTATTATTTATTGTTTTATATAGCGCCATAAAATTCCATAGCGCTGTACAATGGGTAGACAGAACATAACAAGTAGTATGTAACATAACACATTGACCTACAGAGACAACAGGTGAGGAGGACCCTGTTCAAATGAGCATTAAATCTTCTATGTTGTTGTTGACCTTGTGTTTTATCCAATGTTGTTGAATTATTTGATGAACTCAATCTCCAAGCCACATGTTTTTCAAGGGTCACAGACTTTTAAGACTGGAAGAGTTAGTGGATGTCTATCAACAACCTTATTGCTTGTGCATAATCGTGTGGCCAATCAATCATAATTGTTGATTGTAGAGCAATGTGTGTGTCATATAATCCTGAAACATTTGTATTTCAACGTGTTCCTCAAGGACTGAAGTTCAATGTTCCTGATCTAAATTCTTCCAAAGACCTCACTTCTGTATATGTTGTAGTGGGATAATAGGTGCTTTATACATTTCATGTATACACAAATATTTCTGTTAATAGACAAAAATAATGTCATAGCACATGCAATTCCAATAGCCTACACTGACATCAACAAACAGTCAACGCAATGCTTCTTTGAAAGGTTCTAGAAAATACAAAGGAAAAAAGGTAAAAGACAGAATACACGTGGTTCCTTGTCCTATAGCTCATCATGCCTTTCCTGATTTAAAATAGGATTGCCTGTCCACCCAAAGTTTAGGCTCCTGAGTAACTGGTATCATGTTGTATAATGGAACTTGACACCCACTGGGATTATTTTATTACTGGTTTCTAAAAAGAGGGTGTTTTTTTATTTTAGGGCAAGTTAAGTAAGGGGGGTAAGATTGTGAAATCTATAAGCAGAATATCGAAAGGCAGGCTCGCGGCAATATTTCTGCTATTAGCTTGTGCTGCCGTACCCTGGAGATCATCCAAGCTCATTTGGAAGAAATGTACAATGTCATATCTTATATACCCATTCCTATAGGATGCTTTCCCTTCTCTCTACCCACTCATCGCTCTTGGGTTAATATAAAATGAAATCCTCAGACTGATTGCTGGTTTCAGTTGGCTGGTTTGTTTCCTCTTAGCTGCTGCAACGCTCCCCCTGCTGCTAACAGGATGGGCTTCTGTAACGAGATGGAGCTGCTGGATGGGTAGTTTGGAGCAGCAGCAGAATGTGTAAATAAATTGAAATGCTAATAATACAACAGCAGGATAAATTTGCTTCGTGACCTGAGTGACCTCATCAGCACAAGCGCATCCCATTGCATCCTGTCGAGACTGAGGAGAGATGGGGGGGAGAGGGGTGGGGAGAAGAAGGAGGTTACAAACACCCAGCTGGGCAGACGGTATACGTAAAATGGGATGTGCTACAAATAGGTGACCTCACATTAACACTTCTTCAGACAAACTGAAGAAATACAGCTAGTTTATAGATTGGGAGAGGAATCCCAGCTTCATCAGGTGCTCAATTAATCTGAATGCTCCTCACCTGATTGACGGGAGGAAAAGATTAAAAGAAAACTACACTTTTTATAACTAAATAATTATGATCAAACACCAACATAAAATGATCGTAGTTAGTAGTGAATGGCTAATTAAATGTTGATGTAGCTGCGTGACCCTGAGTAGCTTGGCAATTAGCAACACATTCCATGTCCTGTCCGTCTAGCCCTCACAGGGTTAATAAATGTACGATGTTATGTACTGGAACAGCAGTCAAAATACAGTAAAGGTTAATCAGTCATAGAAACTTACAGAATCTCCATAGACGGGAGGCACAGGTTGTAATGCTATATTTGCAATGTGATTGTTTAACAAACGCTTATCTAATATTTTTTATTGGCTACCTGGTACCCCAGGGTACCAGCTATGCACAGAATCGAAGCGCCTTCCTATCTTATGTTGCATTTTCAATTCATGTACTTAAAATAGAAGCTGTCATCATCATTCTCAAGGTGACTCTGCAAGGGAATTTGGCATTTTAAACACTTTGAGTACAGACTGTAGTATCCATATCATTCGATACAGGTCTTCTTCTGTATGTCATCAACATTTATCATTACATTCACAAATAGGACCATTAAAATTCAAGTATTGTTTCCAAAGTGTGGACTTCGGGTGTATTGGAATGCTGTCCTCATATTATAGAATAATGGTGATCTCTTTGTAATCATCATTGTGACCTTAAGCAATGCGGGGGCTCTGCCAGGACCCCAAAAAAGCAGTACCGAGCCACACATGCATAGTGAAGCACCCTGTGACATTGCATTGCAAGTTTAGACATTAATTTTGTTGTAGGTGTTAGCTTGACACCCCCATAGGACCCAGTGGGTTCCTAATCCTGATACAATGCCTGGAAACTGATTTTGGGACCCTTCACCTGGAGATGGGACTTGTTACAGAAGTTATAGTCCCACAACACATGGGACAATGCAATTACACAGTGGAAAGAAACAACATTGCTGCTCTGTGCAGACAAACATCAATCATACAGGACACCCTTAGCATGTGGAGAATGGCTGTTTAACCCTATGACTGAAATGCATTAAGACAGACTCAAAGAGGTTAACTGCTAGGCAGATTGTATTTGCAAATAATGACATATTGATTTTCTTGCAAAGTTTTTTACATTGTCTTGGGATGAAGAGAACAAAAACCCAACAACTGAAAACTGTAAAGGAAACTCTTGAATTCTACCATGATCTCTTCAGAGGCTCTCAAGGGACTCCTTCTGTGAGTTATCTGAAACATTCAAGTCAACAAGTTGTGCTGTCTAGAAATAATGTGAAAACTCAGCTTCCATTGCATGAGAAAAAGAGGTCATGGGAGTTGCCTACCTAAACTCTTAATTGTAGTGTGAGTATGAGACTTATGTGAACCACGTAATGCAATAGCCAAGGTTTCCAGATTTTAGTAAAATGTGGATTATTGGTGAAATAGGTAAAGACTTTTTATCAGTTTGGGATATAGTAATATGGATAACCTAGTCTAAGTTGGCATAGCTACAGCCTGGTGTATTAAGAACCCACCTAATTCTGATGAAGTGCCTAAAGCACCTACTGACATTCAACCATGTCTTTACGGACCTTACTTAGTGCAGTGGGGCACAGCACTGGGTCTGGAATAGAAAGTGGCCTTCCCCAAACTGTTCCCACAAAGTTGGAAGGATAGCATTGTCCAAAATACCTTGGTATGCTGAAGGGGGCATACAAAGACAGTTTGGACAATGCTAGGCTTCCAACTTTATGAGAAGAGTTTCAGGAAGGTCCTATTTCAGCCCCAGTGCTATGCCCCAGTGCACAAAGTAAGGTCCACAAAGACATGGTTGAATGTCAATAGGCTCTTTAGGCAACATCCTTTTGCTCATTTGGGCGATGAGTTGTGAATGAAGAAAGAAGATAGCAGAAGGGGAAGTGGTCAGCAGAGAATGTGGGGAAGCAAATTTTCGACTGAACCGAATGGGCAGTAGAGGTCTTCAATGTCTTTTATATAACCAAAACCTTTATATGTGTTAGCTGCAGGCAGTGATATAGATTATTGAGAAATAAATATCCCCATAGAGATTTATAAATATCGACATTACATTTTGCTCAAAATATATTTTAATGTAACCATTTAAACTTTGTGGTTTTCAGTTTTTTGCACACTTAAGGAAGAATGAAAGAAGGGGATACAAAAAGGAACAGCAAGAGCATATTCTTCAGCATTTTGAGTAGTCCACATTGTGACATGATCATTGAAGGCATAGCCAAAAATCTTGAGATCTGTTGAAACAAAACTATGACATATGACATTGAGTAAATATGCTTGTTGGGGAGATCAAAGATATCCTTGTAACTGGCCGATTGTGTGACGGGACACTGGGGGCTTGATTGCCTAAGAGGTTTTGTACCAGGGGTATGGCTTCCCCCTGAACCATCATAGGTAATTGAAAGAACAATGGGCTTCAAGCGGCCTCAACTTTCAGGGCAGGAGATCAACATTTCCCTCTCAGGTATTTCTCTCACAGGTATTAACTTAACCTTGAAAGAAGGACAATGTACAATATAATACTACATTGTAAAAATGTAGGATAGTGGCAGTCCCTTTAAATCTGCAAGAAATTCATCTTCTGTCCTTCTTTACCTGCTTGCTGAGGAAGAAATTAAGCTCCAATGCTGTTTCTTTCTCACTTATTTTTGGACTCATGCATGGAAAATAAATATTTTAATTAGATAATGACAGGGTTATTGTGCCTGTGGACATCAGGCGGAAGGTATAATTAAGCAATTCTTTTCATTTGCATACCGAAAAGCTTCATAGCCAGTAGGGAACACAAACCAATGAAGACTTGTAAATCCTTACAGTAAAAATGTGCGGGTCTAGTATGTACTAGAGAAGTTTTACTAGAGAACATGTATCTCAGAGGCAGGCACAAGGACTCATGATTTGTGGAGAGAGGTTATTGCAGACAAACATTATTAAAAATCAAAAGGGTTGTAGATAAAATAAATAAGAAGGATTTACTCAAATCTGATTACAAAAGGGCCAATAAAGTTGGTACCAAATAATATGATAAGATCACATTCACAGCTACACATAGAGTGGGTTTTGATAAGGTTTGTGACATTGTAAGATCTAATTTGCCTATTCTTTATGCTGACAGCTCTGCAAAACAAGTCGTTGAACAGGGCTGTAAATTTTCCAGCAGATGATCGCGCACTCTTTAAAATATCCTCTCACCGAGTCTTTTTCATAGTGACGCATCTCAAAATCATACTTGACTTAAGGTAGTTGGCAATCCAAAAAAATGTGTACAGATAGGATCCACCCCAGGTGCCAAATACTCTAGGTACGCCCCTGCCTGTAGAATTACACTTTTAATCCCAGGGAGTGCACAGAATTTTAGGTGCCAAATTATTTATTTTAAGGGTTAAACTGCCACTAAGAGCAGGTAATCTTCATACATTGTTGTACCAGAGGGAGGTCTTGGACACCCAAAGCCTAATGGTCTGAATCTTGAATATTGTTAGTTACTTATATTACTTATATTAAGGGTTTTTTCTGGAGTGAGTTCAGTTTTATCCCCTCTTTAAGTTATTTACAACTTAACAGCTCTTCATAGTTATGCTTGTTATGCATATTATTTTGTTATTGTTTACTTAATGAGGCGACACTCTATTATGTAATTAATATTTTCATTTGCCATTTTGATTTGAGTTTGAGTTAGTTGTGTTAATCCTTATGCACTTTGAAACGTAAACATGTATAAATTTAATACGGCAATTATACCATTAATAAATGTGACATTGTTAGATGTGAGAATTATATGCAATTAATTTTGTTTTAATTATTTAATTTAGTGCTGGTCAAAAAATATACATAGTATGGTAGGTTTATTTTAATACATAGTTTTTATTTGATATAATTGTGTAATGGATTGGACACATCCTTTCTGCCGAGGACGTTGAGCCTATGATTAAGCTCCAAGATGGTGGTTGAAACGCGATAGTTGACGTCTATCGTCAATGACCAAATTGCTTTTTTTAAACTTATGTGAATAGACACATAAGTTTACCTGAAGGTCCAGCCTCTTTGAGAAGTTTTATGCATGGTCCCACATCTAACCCTACTTCGGCAGATATTGGTTTGGGGATATACCGCTACCAGAACTGCATTTATGTACTTGAGTTACCCCCAAATGACTGATGTACTAGAGAAGGTACTTTCAACTTATGGTGTATTATATTAGCATAGTATGTATATATACAATTTATGTTGGTTCTATCACTGTACTAATTCAAGCTATAAACTTGTATTATATACACAATGGCAGGACAGAATTACTAAGAGCTTATAACATGATATTAGAACAGTTAAAAGATTTGTTTATTCAAAGTATTGAAAATAAATACCTGTAAAGTTAAAGTTATTAAACTCCTTCCTATTCGGGTTTAAACACCTATCATAGGTTTTAGAAAATTACACATTACAGGGACAATTTTTAACGAATCGGTGAGATAAAAGCTCTTTCCCCAGCTACATTCGGAGATTGAACATCACTCAGCGGGCTGTATTCAACGTTCGAGATAAATCTATCACAAGTAATTGAATAGTAATCCTTACATAGATACAATGGAAAAACAGATTAAAAACAGAGGTATATTGGCCCGGATTCACTGTATCACTGTGTTTTATCTATTTTTTCCATTGCAATATACAAGGATTGCTATTTGTGATGGGTTTATCGCTGACATTGAATCCAACCCAATATCTGGCTGCAATTTGCAATATTACACATTCTTAAGGTATTCTTGTAGACCTTATACAGGTCCAAAAGATTGTTTGGGGAATATCTGGTTATTATTGCAGTTAAAATAGTGTAGTATTGCTTCTTGACCGATGAGATACATACACACATATTCCTTATACAAAGCATTTTCATATAATTTAAACTTTTTTCAATCCACCTATTTTATTCCTAACCAATTCAGCAAACACTGAAATAATGATACTTTTCTGCTCCATAAACACAGTAACAAATACTTAATTAGCTTTAGTTTTGCGAGCTTTACAGGATAAACGTGATGAGTTGGCTTGAAAAACCGGAAAAGAAAAAAAAAAAGAAAAAACAATTTACAGCATGATTAATATTAGCGAATTAGGGCATGTCAGCAATTTTGGATCCTGATTACACAGGTTTATTCAGATTCTGTAGCGTTGCTGGGGTGTAAATATATGTACACAAATACAGTCATAAAGGACCACTGAAAAAAGTAATGATCTCTAATTTGTTGGATCAGCTTGTGCATACGACTTTAATAAAGATTCTAATTATCATTGTATGCATGTGATCTTTCCAATTTTGCAATATACCCCATTAAAATAAATGACTCAAGTTGTATTACTTTGATGGAAAGATTTATTGAACAGAAGCCTGTGTGATTATGATAATGACATATAACATTTGAAATTGAATAGACTGTCAATTTAAAAGTCAGAGATAAGTGTGCTGGAAAATGGGCTGATTTGCTGAATGAAAGAACCTGTCCCATCCAAACAACTGAGATTCTTTAATTAATTTGGACCTCTTAAAGTCACACGCCCCTCTACTTTCTATATGACACCAAGGATCACAGCATGCTTATTAATTTCTGCCTATTGAGATTTTTTTATTCAAAGCTTTTCATTAAGATTAAGAGATAAAATATAATATGACAAGTCGATACATAAGGTACAAAGGCTGATCTATAACTTACGATCTAAAACAAATGACGATCAGGACGATCAAGGTGTACAAGTAGAAGTGGAAATAGCAAGTGCCATAGGAAGTGAAAGGCAGACTTAAGCAGCAATGCAGTTCCAATGAGTTAACACAAGAGAGGAGGGGAAGGAGTTTAATAACTCTATGCTTTTTAAGACATGACTCCTACCAATGCACAATATAGGACTAAAGGGCCGAGGTTACTCAGTGACTTATACAGGCCTAGGGTGGCAGGTCTAGTGGGACGGCAGCCCCCCTGCTAAAAAAAATTGGGGGAGGGGGGTGATCATCCTCTTGGGTGATCAAGACCCTTGATGTCCCTCTCTACAATGTGCCAGTTACAGGAGAGCCTGCTTACGCTATGAAGGCTGTGCTATGACATCATATCCTGGCGCACTATTTCTTAAAGGCACGCAGCACCTTTTAATGAATTCAGGATGCTGACTGCCGAGGGGAAGCTGGGGTAAATACACCATTGAGGTTACCATGTCTGTATGTCCTATTAGCATGTACTAAGGATCCTCTAGCAGATTTCACATCTGTCAACTATCTACAAATTGTTCACATTTAATACCAATTTATTCTTAAAAAGCGTAATTCATAAACTATTATGGATTATCCGTAACACAAACCTATTGTAAGTGGGGGTCTCTGGCAGTGTGAGAGGTGCCAAGGGTATGTTAAAAAAGTAGGGAAAAAGCTAGGCTCTTAAGTATAAGCAACATGCCATTAAAGTTTATACACCATAAAATGGCAATGGAAGGGGCTGTCAAACAGTGAAACGCTTCCTTTCTTTATATTGACTCTGAAATGAAGATCTGTGATTTTAATTGGCTCAGCTAATAAATCCTGATGGATAACTTTGCAGGAAACCTACTGAGGCTTTGACTCAAATGTTTACACACAAGTTCCTCGCCCACTAAATACTAGAATATTGTTAAATATTTGCAACCATTACATCAAGTTTAGAACAATAAATGATGAGCAGTGTTATTTCTTGATAGGATTCTTGCCTGAATTAGTGGGCTAAAGTTTTCAGCTTTAAACATTCAGCGATATACAGCATTTTGTTGTTGTTCAGCATACACATTGGTGAACATTTCATAATGAGTGTTTTTCAATTTTTTTTCAATTTAAATTTAAAAAAGGAAATAAATTACTTTGATAGGTACTTTCATTGAGCAGTAATAGACTCTGAACAACTGATTAACCTATAAGGTAAAAACACTTATAATATTGGTAAAGTCATTTATTGTACTTGTCTCTTATATATCCAACTTTAAAGAACTTATCATTCTTAAGTCATTCGTGACTTGGTTGTCATTATACCCTCCTGAAGCATATTTAATAGAAGAAATGTTGAACTTCCCAGTTGCATCTGTTAGTGTGGTAATCAGAAACAAAAATATCAGCTAATCATTCTGCTATCATCCAAACCCACTTCTTCAGAGAAGCCGCACCATCTCAGCTGCTAGAACTTCCCTGTCACTCATACAACCACCACACTACCTCTCGCCCGTCTCTGGGCCTTATGTTTGTCCTCACCCCATTCCCTCAAGATTGTAAGCGTGTGAGCTGAGCCTCTCCACCTAATGTATCGGTTTGTCTTAGACTGTCAATTCTAGTCTTGTCAGACCCCTTGTATATACGGTATGTATTGTATTAAGTGCTGCGTAAACTGTGTGTATATAAATAAAAAATAATAAATCAGAAGTGGTAGAGGCTGATAAACTAAGCATGCATGGGATAGGCATAAAGCTACTGATTCTGAGACTGATTGAAAAACGGGCGGACTAGATGGACCAAATTGTTCTTTTCTGCTATCAAATTCTATGTTTCTATCTGAAAGATTGTCAGCTTAGAATAAAATTTGGAAATATAGGAAATATTATGTGACATTTGAGAAGAAGGTTGTTTTTTTTTTTTTAAGTAAAAAGTTCTGACCACTTGTCATGCATATTTGCTTAGTAATAACCACTACTTTATAAAGAGGGTTTTATGGGCTTTAATCTTTGGTAAATACTGTTATCTTTTATAATGCTCTGAGTGTGCTGGTGCTTTGATTTTATATTGTTTGTCATCCTTTATCATTTTCTTTTGCTATTTTGTAATTTAACTTTTTTTTTAGGAATTGTATTGGGAGAAAAATCAATATGTATGCCTTCTATTCACATTCTAAATATGACACATTTTTTTACTGTTTTCACAACAGCCTTGAAGCCATAGCTTTGTGTTTTGGGACTGACATCTGAAACCAGCAAAAAAAACCTCTATTTTGTGAATTTGCAAAAGAATAGAGAACATTTCAGTTGAAAGATATCTATCGCTTCCCTGAACCAAAACTAACTTTCCAAGAAAATATCTGCTTTTGATAGATCTAAGGGTCATCAAAGATTTAAACTTAATGCAGCTAAGGGCTAAAGTACAGCTAGCTCTCTCTGTAGTGCTTTCACGAGTGGGTGGTAAAAAAACATATTGCTTTAAAGTCAAAATGAAGCTTAAAGGTATCCTAGATAAGTGCAGCTTTATAAAATAAATGGTTTCAAAAAGTATCACATGAAATTAGTGATAAACTAGTTGTAGTACAAAAAAAAGGTGAAAAGAAAATGAATTCCAATGATTCCGATTGTGAATGTTTTGTCAGGCAGGACACTCACCTTGAGATATGGGAGATTTCTAGATCACAAAATCCTTCTAATAGTGTATTAGGTTAAATGCAAGTCTATCATTAGGATGAGAGTATGATAGATGATTTGGGGGACTCAGATGAATGTCTTAGGGGTATATTGACTCAGGTTATAGATTTGTTATAGGAGGTTGATCCAACAAGCTGCGTACAGTCTGAACTGGATACCTGCAATGGAAGGAAAAATCTATCCCCCACGAAGATGAGGTTGAGCCACCTCTGCCCGGATTGTACTTTTCCTATGTTCATAAACCAGTGCCAGCTCGGGTGCTCTGCTTAAGCTAGCACTAAGTTACCTGGCTACATCATTTATGGCACCTTCTTTAGCCAATAAGTAAGATATACTATTCTCTTATAAGAAGTAAGTCAATATACAGCAGTTTTGCGTTTACCATGTTTTCAGTTTTTAAAGTTTGATATTACTTCAAAAATTACAACCTTTGTGGTCAAGCCATAAAAATAGAAATGAGCAAAAGCTTCAAAAAAACAGGCTCAATTAAAAAATGTTCAGCCATAAGCGCATTACTGATCACACCTCGAGCATTCTTGGGTTAACAGAGATCGGGTATCACAGATACATCCTCTCGCACCAATGCCATTTAATTGTTGAATATTTGAAGCCTATTTTTTCTCCTAAAGATTAATGTTGAAATGTAAATCATGAATTATATTGCGCATCACCTTTTAACAACTTTGACTACACCTTGACACATGGTAGCCCATTTATTCGAGTGCGGCTTGCATTATATTATAAATTACCTGAATCGTGCCAATGCTTTTAGATCACTATTTCCCTATGTCATGCTGCATAGCCACAAGGCCTTCTCTTGTCCTTCAGTAAACTGCAATCAGAGATACAATTCTAATAACTAAACCTTTAGTTAGTGGTGCCTGCAAGGTTACTGCAATGAGGCACACCAGAAGAAAATACTAAAAAATAATAATTACAAAAATTATATATATATATTTTAATTCTTCCTCTGCGTGCCATGATCTTTCATATTTTCCTTCCCTCGCCATTTTTAAGCAACAAAACTCAATCTACAAAGCTCAAATACATGAAATAACTGTATATTTTGACTTGTGCCTATGTTTTAGATATCCCTTCCTGTTTTAGATATATCCCTTAATACGGCTAAAATATATTGTAACTATTTCGAAGGGACGAGTAGTTAAAGTCTATGGCACAGGCGCATAATAGGTTAAGTTTACTACGCATTAAAGCACAAAGCTTGGTTAATCTAATGTGAGCTGAGCACTATAGACTTTCACTGGCTCTTCAGGTGCCCAAGAGAGATGTTACAACAAGAAAATTGATGCAGCAGAGTTTGTCTCATAAATGCTAAGTGTTTGGATTATGCATTGAAAGGACACCTGGTACATGCTAGCCTGCACGTTAATCTTGATCTTTAAAACTCATTTCCATGTTGTAGAATCTTTTTTCCCCCCCTAAAATGAAGAACTCCCAGAGGTTCAGTTTTGAAAAAGAACTAAATAATTTGTCTTATATCATTCAAATTGTACACTGTATATTCTTTCTCATATACACATTGCTCTGTGATGATTATTAATTATTTTAAGTAGCTTCCTGTTAAACAGAGGCTTGTTTTATTAGGAAATCTAATAATACATCAAATAATTGTTTATTATTATTATTTATTGATTTATACAGCACCGTAATATTCCACAGAGCTGTACAAAGGGGAAATAGGACGTAACTAGTAACCTGTTGGGGAACTACTACACCAGGCTGCGGACAGCAGACCACCGGAGAAGGCTGAAGAGAGCAGACAGAAAAAAGAAATAGAGAACAAGAAGTGGAGCGAAGGGGGGGAAAAAAAGGTCACTCATGCAAAATGACACATTTAGCAACATTTGTTAAAATTTAAATCTGTATGAATCCAAACGCACAAGTCTAGTGAGGAGGGTGTTCAAAAAAGATTAAACAAGGTAAAGAAGTATTGCACAAGAGGTGAAAAGAGTGCAAATATTTGAGGTGGTCCAACCACAAAAGTGTATCTCCGTGTAAACAGTTATTACATATATTACTAGAAATGAACAGACTGACAGCAGGAGTGAGGCTAGGAAAGGTGAGGGTAGAGGTGAGAATGAACGTCTTCACTGAAGAAGTGGCTTTAAAGGATTTTTGAAGGACTAGGGATAAGATGGGTTAGGGCATTCCAAATGATACGGCCAACCCCTTAAGAAGTCTTATTTGTGCTTCAGATCCAGAGAGATCATCAGATCTGTGAGGGGACAGTGTAGGTGTGCATTTGGACATAGGTGAGGGGATTTACTTTGCGGGAGTCACGATTTTTCATTGAATCCTGATGGATGTTGAGCAATGGGTAAGGCGGCAGCAGGTAATGTTCATGCAAAACATTAACTGTGTTTTCATCACATGAACTGTATATGCCTGCAACATTATTGTGAAAACTAAAAAGAATGTTAAAAACAAACCTTAATGAAGAATTCACATTTTTAAGACGTATGTTACAGAAGGTCAAATAATAATAACGATAACCTCTCACTTAAAAAGGTGATGGGTGTCGGTTTACTGAAATTACCCCAGAATAAGTCAAAAGAAAATTAAGTCAAGTATACATACTGTATATATATATATATAGATAGATAGATAGATAGATAGATATAATATTAGAATTCCAATAAGAAGTGCTATGATTTTTTCATCTAATAAGGTGTCGTAGGACGTCTGATACTTTAAGTACTATTGGCTACATTGTACCAGTACTCAATAAATAAGGAACAAGCTTTATTTCAACAGTCTCTGTATATCTTTAGTTACACAAACAAAGCTACCCTCATAAGGTTCTAATCCACACCATAAACCACCCTGATGGAGAGGACTTAAAATCTACAAAGTTAGAGAAGCTAAGAAATAATCCTTGTCATGCCGCTGTTCCAAAACGAGGAAAGAAAGTGCAGGAAGGTGGAGGGAATACGTTACGAGGGGAGCCCTTTCACAGAAATCAATTTAGTCTCGTAAGGGGAAAAAAATTTAGGAAGAAAAAAAAGGCATCGTATAACTCCTAAATCAATACGAAGCTGTGTATAAAGAAATAACATGTTGCACAATAAGCCAGGCAGACAGAGATGTAATGCAGCCATACCCTGGAGGGGATAGACTGGCTTCTGCGCTGTCTCCGAATGAAAGGCACCCCTAGAAAGGACTTGTCTGCGAAACTGCGAGATCTGGGTTACCTAGGGACAGGAAGACTCGTGAAATGCATCTAGAGTGACCTCAAACATGCCATTGACTGTACATAAATCAGGGTGACTATATGGTGCTTTTCACCAAGGTTTCATCATATAGGCTATACATTTTACATAAACATACCCAGTTAAAAGAGTCATTTGGTAACCCTAAGATAAGTGGCTAATCATATATCGTAACTTAATCACTGTTGTGGCTATTACCTCTTATGTACATCTATCCAACACCACTTACCCAGTAAAAAAACACCATTTGAGTCTCAATGGGGTGGACAGTATGGCCGATTCAAAGGATTGGGCACAATCCTTTCCCAAAGGGTTAATATTTATTTTACAATCATCATCCAGCTGCACATGGAACAAGGGGAGTGGGGCACGGATTTGACCCCCAAATGCAAATTCTAATCTATCCATCCATGGGGGAGAGTGAAGCGGCGAAGGGCTACTTTCCACATATATTTTATTTCTACATTTTTCTCTCTTATTTTATCCGGACTAGGGGATTATCATGTCGCAGTTGTTTACAATGTTTCATTCTTTCACTTCTTTCCCATATACTTATTAAAATCAGATAATCAAAACAGGGTTTGAGAGACAAGCAACGATATGATCTGTACATGGAATCTATAAAGACATTACAGGGTATCAGTGATTAATGGATTATTGGCCTACAGTCACACTTATTCATTTTATTCCTGATCTTTGTGAAATTAAAACAATTGACTTAGTCTTTGTTTTCTCTTTATTGCAGTTTGTATCATATGCCTGTTACCGAGGCAGTGCCTTTCTCCTTTTTTTTTTTCTTTTAAAATGTCATGGTGTCTGTTTCTAAAGGCAGCTATCTGACTTTAAATTATTTTATCTATACAGCAGGCTGCACATACGAGAACAAGGCGAGTAAGACGGGGGCTGGGAGGTAGAAGGTACCCAACAAAGAGAGCCGTTTATAGAAATGTCATTATTAAGAAGAATAAAAGGTTGCACAGCAAAAGGAAACTAGGCCAAAGAATCCATCTGATGTCAACACTTTAAAGCCAGAACACTGTTTCAATTTATAGCTGAACGGGATGGAGTGGGGGGCAGGGGAAGAAGATGTGGGAAACTGTATTGCATTTAGCAACAATGGAATACAATATCCTGAATCTTGCTCTATATTAAGAGGTGTGCCTGTAATACATTGTGCTATTTTATTTTTACATATTTTATGCAAATTAAAAATATTATTAACAAATCCTATTTCGGGAGACATTGAGGAATTTTTATTACAAATTGAAACAGGAATACAACTGTGCAAAACTGGAGCTGCTGCTTCTCTGTAAGTTGAAGAATACATATTTCCTACACGCAACTAACTTTACTATGTATTCTTTGTTAGTGAGGCTACATGGGAAACAAAACTGTATCGAGCCAAACCCATTTAATATTTGGGGACATAAATGTAATTTGCTTTTCTTACACAGTTACTGCAGAACTATTAAGCCTTTTGGTTATAAAAGATCTGTTATGTTAATTACACAAAGGAACTGCCTATCAAGCATGTGTTTGTTATCAGAAAAAACAAGACATCATATTTTATTAATACCGCTGATAAATAAGTTGGATGTAGTAATTTTCCTCAAATTAGCTTTGTAGTAAGATTGTAGAGTACGTTAATTTGGAATAAAATATATTGCTGTTTCTCTACATTATAGGAATACTAAGTAAAAATCTAAATGACTCTTATGTATTGACGCACAGTAATACACACATACATTTATGGATAACACACATATACAAACGCCTACAGCGGCACACAAAATCTTAAAAACTCACATGTGATTTCCAGGAACATATTGATGTAAGGGAAACCAAATAATTATATTTAAAGGCAGCTGCTTCACACGCTTTATCTGATGATAATCAAAAAAGAACGTTTCATTTACGGACACAGTATGAAGCAAAGATCTTACACTTTAGAGCGAGGGGAAACACTCCCAAATATGAAACAAACACGAAAAAAGAAACAATATGTTTGCAATATTTACTTGAAGATAATGAAAAGGATAAAATGCCATCTTTGATCTATCCACAGAAAATGCCAGTACAGAAAAAACCCGGATTGGGAAAGTCTTTGACGTTCAAAGACACAGTTGACTAGAGGTCTCCGAATGTTAGACGGATTATCTGATGGCCAAACAGCGGTAGCCGTCTCTACAATGTCTGACATCTAAAAGTCTAAGAATGTAATCGCAGAGAACTCGCGGATTCCGCCACCAAAGTCTCTCTCAGGGGTGAAGGTGTTAAGGCAATTTATATCGGCGAGTGTCCGTATTCTCTCTGCGGATTGCAGCAGCTTATCTGCTTCATGCAGCCTCACTGCAGGCCTGGCAAAGCAGTCTTTAGCTCTCCCTCCAAGGACCCTTTGACTCAAGTACCCGACACTGCCTGTCACGTGAGCAGCTTCAAGGAGCTTGGGGATTTCAGTACGAAGAGAAGCTCTTACACACTTTGTCTAAGGCTGCCTGCTGGAAACCGCTTCCCAACAAGAGAACCTGGTCTTTTTGTTGAAGGACAACTTGTGCAGTGATTGCTAAAGGATTATACTCGATTGCAGTAAAATTAAAGTGAACACAGTGTCCTTTTAACAATACATGTAAATCCCCTTCTCAAAGGTGCTGTTCCACCTACTCTGCTGAATGTAACACTTTTCTGACTAAATGCATTGGGCCACATTGAGTCGTCTTATTCTTAATTGCTGTCAACGGACAGCAGGGTTTTCAACATGTTTGCAGTCATGGAATCTAAATGTCAACCTCGAAAAAGCTACACAGAGGCCAACAGAAATACAATTTCACCTAAATAATTCAACGGTGTGCATAGAGCATTAGCACATACGGTGTAAAGACTAAAGAAACTTCTAATCTGTAGACACACAGTAGAACCGTAAAACATCCAGCACATGTGCCTGCAATTAAGTCAACATCACATGGTTAATTTAACCATTTCAAAGTCCCCTGACATAGTTAACTGAGTATCATTGCTCCATTAAAATAACCACATGAATGTTATCTAACTTCGATAGATATTTTGCATTATAACGCTATATAAACCCATCCTATGGTGTCTTTTTCATCTTAAATTTGCATGTAATAAGACTTAACTCTTAATGTGCATTGTCAGAAAAACGTATCCTTATGTTGTTTGTCTTTAAACCTAATTTAATAATATGGTTCCTGTTTATATTGGTACTAGTTTCACAAACATTGAGGTTGTAGATATGTTATCTTTGGAATATTGTTTATTGTACTGGATAAACATTTAGATGTAAATGTAGTCACTGGAAATCTTATTGGATTATTGGGAACTTGATCCCTGGAAGGGTTTATTTTCTGTATCTTCAGATTATGCATAGTATTCCATACCCTGAGACACCTGTCGTGACATCTGGTCATGTATTCCTCTCTTAATGCTTCTTGATGTATAAGGCATTTTTAGATTTGAAGCTGGGATTTCAATACCTGAACATGAAAATTCACGAACCCCTATGGACCCCTGCAGTCTATGTTGCGGGCATATTTCATATGTATGTACCCACTTTTGGGTATGTTTGAAATGTACACAATTTAGTGTGGGTTCATCAGCTCCTTATAAAATATAGGAGATTATTTCTAAAGTTAAGTGCATTGTATACCTCTAAACTCTTAATACAGTATATTCTTTCTTCTCTCATAGTCCCGTATAGATCGCATTGTCCATTGGGGAAACCTTTGTGACTGATTGTAGGAGCACAAAGCTGTTGATTACAATGACTGTATGACGGCAACTTAGATCTTCTTATCAGATGCAGACATTTCTACTTTGCCGTTTCAGCATCCTATTCTTTACCCTTTCCATCCTCTTGTCCCTGGAACAGATGCTTCTCTGATTGCCTCATTTTCCGTATGCCTCTGGTGTTAGCGCATAGGTTAACAAGCTCTGATTGGCAGAGGCACTTGTCTATTAGGCATAACCAAAGTCTGGGAGCTGATTAAACAAGGAATTGCAACTGAGTTTGAGAGGTTTAACCTGTTCTGCACAATAAAGAAGAAGAACCTTGTATGGGTTGTTGTATTTCTGGATTCCCCTGGAGTATATGTACTGTATATTGCATGTGATTATTTTTTTAAAGAGATATCTTTCACACGTTCAGAGTGTATAGCATAGGATAGGTCAGTGGCACCTTGCTTTGCCAACGTCGTGGTTCTATGTAAGCCGCTTTAACTTCCTATCGATTATATGTTTGAACAATAGGAAAGCCACACTGGCTGAAAAGATTTGTTTCAATTCACTGCCCTTTTATTGTAATCACTGTGCTGCCATGGCAACAATTTTGTCACTACTAAAACATGGCACTGCCATGGAAACCACTTTACTGTAGCTTTATTTCTCCAGCGGTTTCAATAAGCATTGAATCATGCCATCTCCACAGATGTGGAGTCGCTTTCGCTCCTACCGCTCTCTGCCACTACACATCTTAGTTAACACAATGAGTGTCTCAATCTATTAGACCATGTATCATAATGCCCGAGACACATGGGAAAAAACACGCTGCTTTCTTTCCCTAAAATCAATCATGACACTCGGAATTTCAAATTAAGAACGTGTACTCTTCCACTGAAGGCAAATATGGATCCTGTAAAAAAAGATCCAAACCCATCAATGTAGATGCTGCCTTCCAAAACAAAGCACAACACTCATGATGTATGTATACACTATTTAACTGTATAAAAATACGCACAAAATAAAAAAATTAACCATGAAGCTTCCGACTGCAAGATACATGATCTGTGTCACATGACCACATCTAACGTGTCTTTATGCTTATGTGACATTATGTTGTGCCTTGTGGCAAGACGTGCCTCCCATCTCCACAAATGTGTGTAAATATCACATACCAAAATTCACAGCATACAGAGGACAATGCACATGTTTAACCCCTTCAATCCCAGGTTGAGGGTTTTGGTACCTCAAGTCCCGGAGCAATTTTGACGGTTCAGAGATTATTCTCTTTTCCTGCGAATAGCGTACCCATGTAAACTATACATTGTTTTCTTCTAGGAGAGATAGAGCGTTCTTTTGATTAGCTCAAAATTTTGAATGAGAAATTTCGTAAAAACTAGCGGAAATTAGAAAAAACACCTCATTTTTTAAAATGTTTCCCTCTGAAAGGTAAAGGATGGAAAATCCCCTCCAAATGTATCAATTCAGGTGTCCTGATTTCAGAAATACATAATTTATATAGATTTTCCATACTTTCCCAGCACTTATAGGGAACATACTATAAGGTGTACATTATTCTTAGAATTGTTATGCTTATGGCTTAATGGGTTTGGGGGTTGTGAACGGGGGCAGGAGGGTTATACTGGGTAGATGTTGTCTTAGGGGAATGGGATGTAAGGGTTTTTTCTTTTTTTATTATTTTTATCATTTTTATCTATTTTTTATTTTATTTTTCGTATTTATTTTGTATTTAAAAAAATCGTTAGAGGTCCTCTTAGGGACCTCTTGAACATGTTATTAATGCCAGTGATGTCACAATGACATCACTTAGCACACTTTATTGGTTTTCTTTTAATTATTATGTATTGTATTATTTTGGTGATTTATTTTTGTATTATTTTTTAATTCACTAAACATTTTTTACCGGTAAAAGGAAGTACAACCAAAAATCACATGAATTGAGGACAATATGGCGTTGCTAGCAGTGACGTCCTCTCCACTGATTGGAGGATGTCACTGCAAGTGCCGCCATATTGAACGCAGTTGGCTCTTTCAGTGACGTCCTCTCCTTACATTGGAAGATCGGGGAGGATGCCACCACAGCGGCGCCATCATGGTGGAAGTTGCCTGGATATGTCCGCGGAGATGTGGACAAAGAAGCAAGATTAAGGATTGAAGATTGAAGATAGTGAGTGTGAGTAACTGTGGACCCACAAATGTGGAAAGAAAATTCTGAGCTTTGTAATTTGTTTTCGTCCGATTTGTGTGAAGTCTGGCTTAATCTTTGGGGCTTCATAAGAAACCAAAATTTGCAAGTTTTATGAATCGGAGTGCACATGTCTAAAATATATATAGTATATACTGTATTTGCTTGATTATAAGACAAGGTTTTTTTCAGAGCAAATGCTCTGAAAAATATCCCTCGTCTTATATTCAAGGTCGTCTTCTAATCAGACCTCAAATAGAGGTCTCACTACAAGATTAAGATCCAGATCCCCCGCAGTGCTGCAGGAAAGCCGGATCCTTCTCTCTGGCAGCCGGTGAGCATCTGTGTGATACGCAGACAACCTCCGCTGCTGCCGGCACTTCCTCTGGGGCTTCTATGACGGAGCACCGGCATCAAATTCCAGTGCTCCACCATAGAAGGCCCAGAGGAAGTGCTGGCAGCAGTGGAGGTTGTCTGTGAACATCCCGCACCCGGTAAACGTTTGCGGGTTGCGCACAAACAACATCCGCTGCCGGCACTTCCGCCAGGAC
Source organism: Spea multiplicata (assembly GCA_009364415.1). Classification (NCBI taxonomy): domain Eukaryota; kingdom Metazoa; phylum Chordata; class Amphibia; order Anura; family Pelobatidae; genus Spea; species Spea multiplicata. Next base: position 176,151 of record VKOC01000766.1, read on the forward strand.
TTTTATGGTAGAGCCCCAGAAGGTCATGTGGCTGAAGTACTGACCAGGAGCAGCAGAGGTCTGCATCGCACAGAACTCTACCGGGTGCCCACTAGACACCAAGGAGTCTGGAGCACAGGTCACAAGTGAAGAGATGCACTGATAAGTTGGGGGGGTAAGAGTGGCATGGAGGGGGTTCAATGGTTTTCTAAGGGCAGAGTGGCATATATGGGGTTAAAAAGCATATCAGGGAGGCAGAGTGGAATATAGGGGATTAAAAGGCATATCAGGCGCAAATAGGGGGTTAAAAGGCATTTCTGGAGGGCAGATGTGCATAACTGGGGCAGAGGAAATAAAAACAAAAAAATATTTTTCATAGTTTTTATTAAATATGAAAAAATTGTTTACATGTGTATTAATATTTACTAGTAAAACTGTTTTCCTTATAGTAGTCTTATATTCAGGCTTTTTCTTTTTTTCCTAAATTAATATTCAAATTTTGAGCAATATTCTTATAATTGAGCAAATACGGCATATATTAGCTAGGATGAAAACATGATTTTTTTAACACCACTCTATAGACGGTAAAAAGTAAATTGGTGATGTAGCACCTCTTGGCCAGAGCATATTGCATTGAATTTTAGATTCAGGGAAGCTACTGTGACAGAAGTCTGACACTTATCACTATGTTCTCTGTACGGTGGTTACCAATTTACTGCTGAGCTGCCAACTATCCATCCTAATGGATCTACAGTCCCCTTGCTATGCGGTTCCCGGGTTGCATTCCACGTTGAAAGAAGAGATCATTTTGATTCCTGTACTCTGCAGTACTGTATATTTTTCCATTAAAAAAAAACCCTGCTTGGAATTAAAAGGAGATAGAATCATGCTGAGCAGAAAACTAGCAAACAAAATCATATTAAATAAAAGCCCAGAAAGTAAACATATGTTTGCATAATAGCGTAGTGTGCTATAATCACTTCTGTCGAATGTCTACAGGTATTTATATAGTTATTTTAGGGACTCTGATTTGACTTTATGACTCCATTGAAATAATAAAGATCTGAAACATGTCACACATACATTAGTAATAATGTAATGGATATTAATTTAAATGAACTGTGCATGTGCTCACTTATGGGGCACTGGATCTATAACTGTGCCCCCCCAACTAGTCCCAGAGGCTCAATCAGATTCAATATAACAACGAGTCAGTAGAAATATTTGATTATAGAATACAAGGCGAGCAGGTTGTCAAGGTTTGCAACCATTGCCTGGTCATTTTCGATGATTACCTTTATCTGACCCAGCAATCTGTTTTGGGAACGTGCATCCATCATAGGTGAGGTACATATGCTTTTTCTGCTCTGTTAGGATAGTCGGAAACAATAATATACCATAAACTGGGTTTTATCATGATAAAAGGTTAACGTCTTTAGGGACCCGACGGATCTAAGGAAGAAGAAAACATTAGAACTTTGTACCTTTTGCTACAGCGCAGTTAAGTGAAAAAAATTCCTAAATGTCACGCAACCTGTAGGTTTTAGGATTTCTTTCAACGTACAACAATGAACTTTAAAGCATTAAAAAGAACTGTTGCATCTCAGGTAAAACCATAATTAAACTTCGATGTAAACCACACCTATTACTCCTATTTCCAAAGGCATTGTCAGGGCACTTAACGTTTTCTTTATTCTCCATGTTACCTCAGGTATTTTTTTTAAAATAACGAAATAAAAAGAATAATGAATGTGAACATATTAGAATACGAACATGGGTTGGCGATGATTTGGAGTGTGACAGTTTTCTGTTTAAAGGTGATGTTCCACTAGGATGTTCATTTTATTGTCTGTCTGCCAGTGCTTGACATGTCCCATGCGCAGTGCAGGGCACATGGCAAGCACCGGCAGACAGGCACATCCAGTTGCTGCTGCTCATTCTCCTCACTTACTCAGAGGAATCAATTCTTTAAATATTTTTTCTATCCCTGTACCTGTGGCTGGATGTGTGAAGCTGCCAGTAACCACTCAGTGCCCTGCTACTACTACTGCTGCCTTATAACCTTCCTCAATCCTGTTCCATAGCATGCAGCTGGATGTGTGCAGTGCTGCGGGTGATGCCAAACATTAAACATAAATTTCATCTGAATCAATTTTTCTTGCCGTGTATAGGTTTCATTGTTAATTATAAATTGCACACAGATATGGAACTTAATTGGTTAACTAAAAACATGCACAAGATTTGTTGACTGCCAGTTTATATATACATAATACCCACAGAATACAATGTACTGCTTTCCTATACAGGGATAATAAACATTTATGAGTTGAATAGCTGTAACTCACTCTCGCTATATACGCCACTCCATGCTCCTGGCTATTCTTTTTATGCTCTTTGATTTGGAGGCCAGCAGGTCCTGACAGCATGTTCCTTTTAATGCTTTTTATGTTTTGTTGAAGTTTCACTTGTTACTTAGTGGTTTATGAATTAACTTAGCTCTTTTATCGGTGCTGTTGTATCATTGTGTTACTTCCTTGTTCTGCTCTTTTTTTTATTGCCATTGTAAAGACCTCCAGGAGATGGAGAACAAGTTTTATTGTTCTACTGACTTACAAAGGACAAACCTGTGAGACTGAGAAGTATGGCACAAATGTGGCATTATTGTGGGAATGCGTTTTATTGGAACCGGACGGCACAGCGACCCAATAGCTAATAGTAGAGTGGCATATGCCAATTATCTTATTCATTAGACAAAAGCAGCTTACATTATATTGAATGTTTACAGTACTAGAGTTTGAAATGTTAAGAAAGATTTACTGGTGCAGCCAAGTTTTTCGTCTTAGAGAAAACATATGAAGTAGCCAATAATGGTGTTACTTAGACAAATGCAATTTCGTAAAGCACACTTATAACGTTTTGTTTTTTGAAAAAAATTAACATCATTAAGCAAACATCATGCGCAAGGCAGAAAGCTGTTCATTTTTCACAACTTGTGGGTAAATACCTGGCACATTTTGCCTTAACGGATGTAATAAAAGGCATAGATATATGATTGCCTTTACAGGTGACATATCCCATTCTGAGTGATTACAAATAATTATACTTATGCTACAATTTTTGGTGAAAAAGACCACGATGTTCAACCCCACTGTTGATCCAGAAGAAGGCAAAAAAAAACAAATTGAAGGGATTTCAAAAAGCAGTATATTACCATGAGAATATAATTTCCCATTGGATAAATACTAGACTTGGGCACCGGCCAACTCTTCGTGTTCGTCTTCGTGGGAGGAAAAGTTCATCATATACCGCGAATATTTGCCCATTCCTGTCTTCTGTTCGGGCAAATATTCTTGTGCGTTCTTCGAGTTTGTTTTTTCCGTTTTTTAGAGGGTTAATATGGGGTTATGGGGACTACGCAGCAACTTTAGGGCCAGGAGTTTAAATGTCCAAACGATCAACTCTATTGGTTGCTTGCAGGGGCCTCTTCTGCCATCAATCAATGAAGTACACCTGTTGAGCCCCCAATTGATTGATGCCAGGGGAGGACAGAGTCGTTCGCACAGCCCCTTAACTACTGCTACGGATTTCTGCTTCCATCAACCCCTGCGATGCTGCGGAGATAAGGTAGGCTAGATGGGGAAGGGACCAGGGAGATTAGTAGACGAAGATGATCACGAAGATTCTTCGTGTTGTGTGTCTTCGTGTACGTTATACCGGCGCTATATTCGCTTCTTCGTTTCTTTGGGACGGACAACGAAAACGCACTCTGCGTGTTCATTTTCATGTTCGCCCGAAGACGAATGCACAAGTCTAATAAATAACCTTTAACTAATCATTTCCTTATAATCCATTATATCCCTTTTGTGGTAAAGTGTATGGGAGAGTGGTTGATGGGATATATATCTCACCTGGTTTCCTCAGCCGGGCATGGTAGCAAACCCAGGAGCCCTCAGGTGCGGCTTCCTAAGCTCATTACTGGGGAGGAAGCCTTAAATGAGAAGGCTGTTAGGTTTGAAGGGGGGAGGAGAAACTGAGTGGAGGGGCAGCTACAGCCAGCGCTGCAGCCCATCAGGTATGAAGCTTTACCCATGCACAACCTGTTACGTTGCTTTGTGCCGGACCTTATGCTTATAGAGAGGTATCCTAATGTTTAGTTAGAGCCGGACAGGCTTAGAGTTTGTTTTTGTTTGCACGGTGCTCTGTGACCACAACAGCTAAATAAACACCATTACGTTTGAAACCTGTGTGGATACCGTCATTGCCGCCCCATGCGTGAGCTGTCCCCTACACTTTATATACTTTACTAAAAAATAATCCAGTCTATATCTGAAGACATTAACTGAATCTTTATTGTTCTAAATGTAAATAACTCTTTTTGCTGGATTAGGTGAAAATTTCTTTCTTCAAGTCTGAATGGATGACCTCTTGATCTACAGTTTTATTCATGAACAGGAAATGCGTTTCTACTGGATTACTGGATCATTTTGACATAAAGAGTAGTGTGTGTATTAGAATATATTAGAATATTTTAGTGCATGAGGACCAGCTCACTTTTTTCTCATAAGTTCTCATAAGTACTGTGGGGAAATCAAGGTAAGTGAGCCAGCAAAACACAAGTCACATCTTCAAGACACACAAGAAATGATAGTGGTTTTGTTGGTCATCTCAGGTTCCTCACTTCCAGAGAAGCTGAACACAGGAAGGTTATGGAGTACAGACCTAGGGCGGCAGGGTCTGGGGGTGCACAGGCCGCCATGGACCACACCTAGGGCAGTGACCCCAGTAAATACATCAATGCATGAACCTACAGGTGGGCAAAATTTGAAACTGGTGCAAAAATCTGGCTCAGTCCATGTAACATTCTGATGGGGGAAGCCAATGGTATTAAAATGATCATGGCAAAGCTTAATCACCTTCGTTTTTGTGCTGTTTTTCACAGGAAGCACTGGCCTCTCAATAAAGTGGGTGGCCACATGTGTTCCATATTTACGTAGTACTAACCATAAACATGATGGCTTCCTCCCTCTACTATTTCTATTCTTTACTAAGAATATGGAAATGTCTGCATTATATTACGTCCGTCTGTAACTACAAATTCACATGACATGCTGAGGTGGACATGAGAAACAAACATAATAAAAGAGAGGGACATGGGATCCTCCTTCAGGGTCACGTCATGTTGCTATGGTTCCATTTTTGGAGCTATACTCTACATAGTGATCCCTTACTTCGTGAATAATACCAATATAATTTATACATATTATTAATATTTTGGCAGCACAAAATACATTGGAAATATTGAGTAGCAGTAACAATAAAGGGAAAATAATGACACGTAGATCTCTTGATTGAGGACTGATACTGACTGTAGCAGGAATCCAGGGTTGTGGCAAAGTATTTGACCTTGTATTTTTTGTGACTCTCCTTCAGCTGAACAGCCATTTACTCACAGACTTATGACATGTGTCATTTACGCCCGCTCTTCCAAGCATGGGGGAAAATCTTATGATGACAAATGATGGCTGTTACATCAGACACTGTTTAAAGAGTGTCTGCACGGGGGATCAAATAGACCATCTTTTTACAAATATTGGACATGAAAACTGCTGTGTTCTCAGTAAGAAGAAAACATATCAGATGACCTCAGACTTTAACCCTTTGAGTTTCAGTAGCAGTAACTGAGCACCTCTCAGAGGGCTAATCTAGTACACCAATGGCTGATTCTTGAAGACTTTCCCGCTGCGGATGCCATTCTCGCTGATAAGTGCTGGGATATTTAGTCATACTGCATACGATGGACGCTGTACTGGTTGGGTAAGGGGTTTGACAGGAGGCTTGGGCAAGGGATATGATATGGGGAATATGACAGGGTTGGAATATGACACTAGGGAGATGTAGTAGTGTGGTGTAAAACGGGTGAGATGTAATGGTGCATTGTAAAACATCAACAAGATATAATGGAGGGGGGTAAACCAAGGCAAGATAAGTAGTTTAATAAAGAAAACATGTAAGGAAGTAGTAAAGAAGGAGTTTAATTAAAAAAACTTGAGGAAAAGGGAAATTGGGATGAGGGAGAAGTAAAGGAAATGGTTAATAAATGCATTTGGGTTAAAGAATAAGGGATGGGAAATACTTTCATGAGAATTGTAGGAGAATTTCAGAGGCCAAAATAGTTGTGATCATCTCCAATACAGCTGTTAATCCAGCTCTGTTACTGCATTTCGTAATTCTCTTGCTTAGTTAATACACCTGAGAATGTTTTAAGTTTATGACTTATTTAAAAAAACTAATTTATTTATTATTGTGTTTATTGTAAAAGGAATTTGGGGGCCTTACAAGCTATCTAGCACAAGGGGCCCTTATCTTACTAGTTCCGCTAAGATGATGCCAGCGTGGCCTTCGAAGCATTTACAAAATTCCTTGAAGAAATAGTTGACCCTTTAGAATATATGACATTCTCAGACCAGATCAAGATCTTAGCTTAGGGTGACCACATTTTATTTCTACCATTCGGGGTCACACTATGAAGCGGATGAGATTACACACACAACTGTATATTATAAGTATATATATATATTGCGACAGTGTAAACCCCAGGGAGATGCTTAGTGTGGCATTTGGGTACAGGTGCTATCCAGATCATAGATATGGGTCCCTGGGGTGGAGCAATTGGAGAGCAGGGTGGGCCAATGCTCCATTCCCCCATTCTGTGGAAAATCCATGCCGGGTTTTCAAGGAGGCAAGAAATCTGCAGGATCCGGTCCGGGATTTCTATGAGGCCGGCATCAGGCACAGGTGCTGGACATTAAAAACCCCTGGAGCCTGATACTCAGGGAGACTGTTGGGGGAAGAGGACGTTTCCCTGAGCTCCCAGGGCAAGGAGAGGCCCTGAAGAAGACAATCCCTGAGCCAAGTGAGGCAATACCTGCCTGGACATTGTGTGTGCTGTCTGGGGGAGGTTTTCCAGAGCCTGGCGTAGCTGGGTCTGGCTGGGAGGTTGAGTTAGTGGGTGATTAGGCTGGTCAGTCTGGACCAGCATAGTTCAGCTAGAGAGGGCTCCAATTGGGAGCTAGGTTTTCATTTTATGATTTGGTTTTGGGGTTTGAGCGATTTAAAAATAAAGCACTATTTTGTTCAAAGCTGCTGTTCCTGACTCTGATTGCCCTAGAGGACTGTGCTTAGGACCCCTAAAAGTGACATTTATGGCCCTCACGGTATAGGGTTTGTCACAATATATATATATATACCACATGCACACTCATTCATATATACACACTGTCACATAGACTTAAAATGCATTTTATATTAATTATTAGGAAGCCTTGGAAACCATGTTGATTTCATATATTATAATATATAATATACATACAATCATTACCGTACAAGAGCAGTTTCAGATAATTAACCTCTCTATTACCAGACATAAGCAGATTCAGAAGATTAACCCCTCTACTACCAGACATGAGCAGATTCAGAGAATTAACCCCTCTATTACCAGACATTTCATACACGGCCTCACAAACAGACACAGTCACATACACACAGTTACACACACATACCTGGTGCTGGCTCCAGGAGGGACTCTGCCTGTCACGAGAGGCTTCTGAACTTTCAGCCAATCAGGAGAGTTGACAAGTCTCCTGTACTCAGAATTCTCATTCCAGGACCCAGGGCCTAAAGTCCCATAGAGGGACTGCCCTGGGCAATCGGGGACATGTAGTCATCCTAGGCTAGCAATGCTTAGGACCAGAAACCCACACCACCTTATAATGAGATTAAGTAGCCCAAAATACTCTTTTCAGTTTCCAGGCAAAATAAAATAAATAATTTGTAATGTAGTAGTTATATCGGATGTGAAAAGAAGCATAACACAGAAATAAAAATTTGACCTATAGTTCGCTGGTGCTAGTCATTTAGATACCTAAGTTCCTTGTGCCATAATAAGGAACATTCTGTGTTACAATGCTTTCAGTTATTTTCTTTTTAACTAAATTGTATTTATTTAATGAGCAGAACATAAATATTTATAGGCAATAACATAATAATACAACAGATAAACCAGCAATTTTAGTTTCAGAAGTCTGCAAATTATTCCTTACTAAATTCCGGGATATATAAGTATGGATATAAGCCTCGGGGCTCATAGAGCAATCTGGAAGGTGTCATAGTTATGCATTAAGATCAAATCATGGAAACACTATAGCAACCAATTCCTGTTATTTGCCCCAATTTACCCTTTAGAGAGAGCTGACGTGGTCTTTAGTAACTATAAAAGACATTGTCTGGTTTGGTGGCTGAGGCCAAGGCTGTAGTGGTTTAAGGCCAGGGGCTGCCTGATGACAGATACGTGCGCCCTACACTATGTTTGTGTGGCTTTGTTGGATGCCAGTTCTGGCCTGGGTGAAGCTGAAAATTGCAAATTTTGAGTCAATAAGGCCAGAACTTCAAAAATATTACAAGTCAGTTTTACAGAGAAAACCAATACATAAAGTAGATTGTTAATGTCTTAAAAAAAACTATTTTTCATTGAAAAAACTCATACCAAGAAAGATAATTTTTGCTATCGCATTACGGAGTTTAGGAGCAAGTGA
>VKOC01000767.1:0-62927 GCA_009364415.1 Spea multiplicata
AAACTGGAACATGCGCATTTTAGTTTTCACATTTGGAATTTTCAGAAATTGGTTTCCTGGGCCCATATCCCATTTGGGACATTTTGGAAGCCCCCACTGTAAATTACCCCATAAAAGTATATATTTATGAACAGCAGACAAGTCAAGGTGTTCAACTAGGGTAGTTTTGACAGTTTTCAGCTACCCATTTCTTCACTCGTTTCTGCCAAACTTCACAGGGAAATTATTTTATTGCGTTTTTAACGCATACATTTCATTGTTGCACTGAATTTCTTGCACACCATAAGTGCAACAGTGGAAGAAAACACCATATTTTGTTCACCAAGATCCCCCGATTCCAACAAGGCCTCACATGCATGGTTCATGCATTTTTTGAGGAAGCCATGAAGCCATAACTGGAACATGCGCAAGTTTTCAGGAATTGGTTTACTGGGCCCATATCCCATTTGGGACATTTTGGAAGCCCCCCCACTGTAAAGTACCCCAAAAAAAGATATATTTTTGAACAGTAGACGAGTCAAGGTGTTCAACTAGGGTAGTTTTGACAGTTTTCAGCTAGCCATTTCTTCACTGATGTCTGCCAAACTTCACAGGGAAATTATTTTATTGCGTTTTTAACGCATACATTTCAATGTTGCACTGAATTTCTTGAACACCATAAGTGCAACAGTGGAAGAAAGCACCATATTTTGTTCACCAAGATCCCCCGATTCCAACATGGTTCATGCATTTTTTGAGGAAGCTATGAGGGCAAAACTGGAAGATGTGCATTTACATTTTTTTAAATATTTTTTTTATCAGATTACTTGTAAGTGACAGGTTTAGGCCGCTGACATCAATCAGGGAGACCGATCAATAATCAGCGACTTAAAATGTCACCGACAACTGATCAGGTAATAATTATGATTTTTTCATTTATTAATAATTTGTGTTTTTTCATAATTACCCTAGATGACCCCTCTCTCTTTGTAGAGCAGGGTCATCCGTGGGCTGCCATAATGATCCGATCACTCCTATTGGCCAGGAGCGATCTGATCAGCCCAGCATTTGACCTGGAAGCACCCTGGACTTTCAGGTCAGTGCTGTTATTTTTTTTTATTATTATTATTATTTTATTTTTTTTTTAATTTATTTTTTAATTTTTATTTTTTATTTTTAACTCTTTCAATGCTGATGCTCCATTGAAGCACAGCATTGATTGATATTTAGTCCCCACAAGCTTGTGGGGACTAATATTAACCCCTGCAATGCTGCGATGGGGGTCATAAACAATCGCAGCATTGAAGGGGTTAATTGAGGAAGAGGGGGGGTAGAGGTTAACTGAGGGGGGTGGGGCTGGTCTCTGGTCTCCACACTAATGTGGAGACCAAAGAGCCCTGTCTCCCTGTCCCTGAAGCTGCCTCTGGCAGCTGGGACACAATCTCCAATGGACTGGAGATTGTGGGAGAGGAGTCTCTCTGATCAGCCCTACAGGGCTGATCAGAGGACTTCTGGGGGTTCGTTTTTGCTGCTGGAGGTCTGCCTGGGCTTTTAGGCAGACCACCAGCAGCAGAACCCCCTAAAAAACGGGAATTAACCCCTTCAATGCCGCGATTGAAGGGGTTAACGCTGCACTGATGCTCTCATGGAGCGATCAGGCAGCAGGGGGGTGTTGGATCAGGTCCCCACACTTGTGTGGGGACCCATTCAACACCCCCCCTTCCCTGAAGCTGCCTGTGGCAGCTGAAACAGCGATTGCAGATTTTTCTGCAATCGCTGTTTCTGCCTAGAGAATCACTCCATGGGAGTGATCGTAGGCTGGGGGGAGGGCTTAGACATGCTGTGCTGTCTGCCCAGGACTCCTGGGCAGACAGCAGCAGCAGCGCCCCCGCGATCACCGCGATTGTGGTGATGTGGGGGCGTTTTTTGGGATAGACGTACCTGGTACGTCCCGGTCTACAGGTGAGTGTTAACCAGGAAGTACCAGGTACGTCCCGGTACTGAAGGGGTTAATTTGAACACATATCACGTGATAGGGTGATCTATATTTGTTTTTAAGCCTTATTTATGTATACCTGTAAATACAGGGTTTTTATGTCTTATTCAGTTGATCTATACATGAACGTACTGTTTACATGTGTTGTTTACTTGATCTATACATGAACTACAGGGAGTAAGAGGTATGGTTTAGTGAATGAGGGACAAGGGGACTCTGGGGATGATTAAGGGGGAGAGTACCATGGTCAGGGTCAGAAGGAGGAAAGACTGCACCCTAATGTTAGGCAATTTTTTTTACCCAGAGATAAAACGCCCTTTCTGAATTTGTAGTCACTTCAGTGGACAAAATATTCTAGGCCCTGAAATCAGTGAGAAGAAAGGTAAAGGTTTTATGTTATTTACTCTATTTCAATCTGCATATTTTATTAAAAATGATTAGTGGCACTAAATTGTGGCTTCAGATGTGACATGACTTTTTTAGTGTATCGATGTACTTCCAATCCCATCACAAAAGATTCTATCTCATACATCTGCCGAGCTCTGATGTAATCTTTATCTAGCATACATGGATGGTGAGGAGTTAATATTCTGGCCTTTTAACACTTTTGGTTCCTGGGATTGTAATGTGGTATTCTGTTATTGTAAAAAGTTGAAAAATTTGACAAATATGATTCAATATGTAATTTGTTGGAAAAAAAATTGTTGTGTAAAAATCATGTTTTTTGGGGGGCGGGGGGGGGCATAACAGATTCTCGCACCCGGGCCCTGAGGCTTCTAGTTACGCCCCTGAGCAACACTGTAGCTCTAGACGAAAAGAAAAGCATTCCAATTATTCAAGCTGGCACAAATATAGACAATAATACTACGCATCCATCATCTAAGTTTCTAGAACCTAAAAAACCCACTGTCAAAATGTTAAGCTATTGGCAGGGATGTGCTCTAATGAATGTTAGTGTTAATGTTATGAATGCTTAATGCAAGCAACATATAAATCTAGTATGTCATGCTATAAGCATGTTTAGTTTTCACAATTACTCAGTTGTAATGGCATTGGATTTTATTAGTCGGTGTAGAAACATAGAATCTGTGGGCAGATAAGAACTATTCACTCTATGTATTACTGGTGTAAAGACTCAAGCGTTAACCTCCCCTTCATGCTCTACATATTAAGACCCTTTAGTCTTTTGTGAACTGCAACCCATTCACCATTTTAGTAGTCCTTAACTGGATGTGTCTGCTGGACAAGTTTTTTATGATCCCATGACCCAAAAGTCTGGATAATGCCCTTTGTTACTCAATGCATAAGAGACCCAACTACTCTTAATTCCAAGCAGTAAGTACATCACCGCGCGTGGTCAACATGAATTATCAGGAAAATACAGAAACATTCACAGTGACTTTCCTGATGCCAAGAATAACACTTGCAATTATTTTTCGATATATATTTATTATTTGTTTTGAAATCATTGTTTCTCTATGAACAATAAATTATAGTTTATCCTATTATGCAATGTATGTATATATACAAGTTTACCACCACTTGCAGAAAAAAGAAAAAAAATAACATATACTTATGCTGCTATTATAAGAACAAACAAAAAAACCCACAACTGTATGATCATTATGAACAAACCACAAAATCAAGACTTGGTTATGAACAACTAACATAATATACAGTATGTATTCTATTATTTTTTTAAATCCTATTTATTTTTTACTATTTACTACTAAAGGAGCCACATCAAAGATATCCAGATGAAATAACAATACTTTGGTTGCCCATTATATTTAGGATTTTTCTTACACATCATATTATAATACCATTGTGAACAATGATCAGTTTTTAAATATACTGTACCTAAATTCTTCATTCCAATGGGATTGCACTGACTGATAACTTTATACCTTGGATTGCCTAAATACTCAGGTTCAAATTAGATTTGGCAGGTCAGAATGACATCTGTTAGAGAATCAAAAACAATGTATTTTAGCCTTAAATGATATAAAATGATATGATGTAGGGGTCTGTGAACTTAGCAGTATGAGAATTGATTCTATCTCCATAACATGAAGAATATCATATTGAAGACATATGTGTGTTCATTGTTAACACAAATTTAAACTGTGCCTTGCAGTGAATTGATCATAAAAACATGACATTTTTAATCATTACAGGTTTCCTTGGAGAATATCTTAGGCTGAGGCGATTCCTATGGTTTATTCTTACCAGTATATGAGAATATATAAAGACACAGGCATTTTGTGGCTTAGTGTTAATTGAAACTAATACATTTTTTATTGAGGTACAATTCTTAGGACTGATGGTTTTCATTCTGAGATGAAGACAGATCAGCTATAAACCAAGCATATTAAAGACTACTATAGTATTGTCTATACATACATACATAAATAATACAATATTGTGAAATAATGTTCCATGACTGTATGGTCTACAGCAATATTCCGAGGCCCGCCGGGGCACCCATTTAAAGAAGAAAGGACAAATACATTTTACAGGTTACATGGCAGTGTTTTATAAGCACAGCCTGGAAGTTATTAGCGTTTAAAGAATTGTATAAATAAATGAATTAATTTGCATTCCTGCAATGTGTAACATTTAAATTAAAGCATAGTTGGCATCCGATAATTTTGCTATGAACTAGCGTTAAAATTACCGTACTTTTTTGCTGCTTATTTCTAATAATGTATTTTACGGTATAATAAAAAATATGGACATTATATAGGCATTACAGTTGATGGTAATGCTTTTTATTTGTTATTTATGTTGTTTTGTTACTAATATTACGTTTTTAAGATAAGCTTTCAAGAGTGTTAACCTCCCGTTATCAAACATATGATATGCCTGAAAGAGACCCAGATAGTCTTGTGATCTTACAATCAAATTTACGGTACTTCAGTTAGCAAATACAGGTATCTTCTTTCCCAAATCTGTTATATCAATCTGCAAATGATAATATACACATGATAAAAGATACTTCTGAACTTGCGCTCCTGTACTAAAAACTAAGGCATTAGCATAAACCACAATACTATTTTTTTTGGCGTTTATACTACTGGAATAATACAACATCCAGAACAAAGTAATTATTACTTAAAGATAATCCCCAGTAAATCTTTTCACTTAGGGCCCCTAAAATGCTAGAGCAGACCCTGCATCTAAGAGATACATATATTATATTCATTATCCCTGTCGATTAATCATTTCTATATCTTGTGGGGTTTTTTTGTGTCAGGCAGTCCGTCACGCTAAAAAATGTTTAGTGCAAATGGAATAATTGCTGGAAACTGTTATCTCAAATCCGGTCTCTCCTCGCTTCCAGGAGACAGGAGGCATCCTCTGCAGAGAGGGCTGTCCTCTCCCACTTACTTTGGAATGTATAAATATAGTTACATCCAGCTTTGTAACACTTCAGGATGAAAGCAATCCCGCACATTCCTTCAAAATAGGTTTATGCTAACGCAGTAAAGGAAGAACTTAACCCTTTTATTCCCGATGGGTTTTTGCAAGATTCACTTTAAAATAAGTCATAAAAAAGCGTGCCCATTAGGAGGACCTAGCTCTTCAGAGGTGTGCCCACCATAGCGTTCCCCCATCTTGCATGTGATGACACTGTATATGATTATAGGTATGCATCTATGAATTCAGCTTGCATTTTTCTGGTCAGTAGGATCCTGACTGTAGTTAGTATATCATGGAAGGTTATTATGTCTGTTAACTTCACCAAGTTTTTGTAGCTTACGTAAAATTAATTGGGCATTGCATTTCAAGAAGCAAATAGGCATTACCTGGCCTGAATTTACCTTCGTTGCTGCTCTAGGCCTAATCGTGGACAGTGCCACCAACCACCCCCTGCCCCAGCATGCCACCATCCTTAGAGCATCATAATATGACATCATATGCCAGCAGTTAATGGGCTGGTTGGGGAGATCAAGAGGATGCCACCTCCCTGGAGGGCCTAGCCCAGAATACACCACTGGTTACCGCACTATTAAGATATGTCTAACAAGGAATATATATGGCAAAAAGTATATGGACAGCCCTCCTAAGTATTGAGTTTAGATGTTTCAGCCACACCAATTGCTAACAAGTGCAGAAAATCAAGCACATAGGCTGCCATCTCCATAGACAAACATTGGCAATACAATGGATCAGGCCCGGACTGGCCATCGGGCACACCGGGCATTTGCCCGGTGGGCCGGGCCGTGGCAGGGCCGGATTGACTTAGGGGCTGATGGAGCTGCAGCTCCAGGCCCCTACCTTAACCCCTTGACTGCTAACGACGGCACCATGCCGTCGCTAGCACTATCTTACCTTGATGGAGGTCTGTGGACCCCCATCACCACCTACCCCGGCGATCTGCCCCTCATACTGAAGGGCATCACCGGGGCCTCCCGATCCGGCCGGTGGCGGCACGCGCAATGACGCGATGACGTCACCGCGCAACTTTATTAATAACTGACAATTGTCAGTTAAAGCGGTATGGGGGCATGCTGCTTAGATGCCTGTATCTCAGGCATCCAAGCAGCTACAGACCCCCACCATATACCGTTGGAAAGGTAATCGCCTCACCTTTCCAACGGTATAATGCTTGTGAATAATAATAAAAAATATTAAGTTAAAAAAATAAAAATGTAAAAAAAGTTAAAAAATTAAATTATCTAAACATAAACTAGTTTAACTTTAAAAAACAAAAAAAAAGTTTAAGTATTCTAGCAAAATGATCACTGTGGTAGCCAATGTTACCACAGTGATCATATAGCTATAAAAAGTCACATTCCCTTTTTAAAAAATGGCTGATAGTAAATTTTAACCCCATGATCCCTTTGATCATGGGGTTAAATTTAGCCAATGGTAAAGGGAAGAAATGTTTTAAATCCTGATTAACTGTAAATATTAGTAAAATCAGCCACTTAGCCTGTGCGGTACGTGAGTAACCAGCTACTTGCATTTTTACTGCAAAACTTATTTTTGCTGTAAAAGTGATTTTATTTTCTCCCTTTACGATCATCTCTTTGGGACTGTAAGGGGAAAGAATGGTGTGTGCTTCTGTGAGTGAATGTATGGAAAGTATGGTGTGTGCTTCTGTGAGTGAATGGAGATATGAAAGGCGTGTGAATGGTCAGTAATTAGGGTTGAAGCCTTGACGTGGCATTACTGCTCACGTAAGAAGTAAAATTATGCCACAAAAAGTACACATTTGCAAAAACTACACCCCTTGACGCATCAAATGAGGGGCTGCGTGTGTTTCTAGTACAAACCTGGAGTGCGCAAGACACAAATGAACATGTCGCTATGGTTAGAAAAAACATATTTTCTAGCCAAAGCGACATATTCCGTCATTATTTGTGCACTCAACTTTTGTCCTAGAAATACATGTAGCCCCTCATTTGAACCTCCAAGGGGTGTAGTTTCTTGAAATGTGTACTTTATGTACCCTAATTTAACTTCCCTGATGTCTAGACCACTTTAACTTCCGAAATGGCAGATTTGAGAATCTTGTTAAAAAATTGTCTTAAAACATTTAGGGGTGATGGCTGCATTTAGACAGCTCTAGAGAGCCGGGAAGTTACATTAGGGGTTAAAATAGGCCCAGTCAGGACAGGACTGACTGGGCCTATGCGGCCTTTACAGCCGCATTAACGCAGGGCATAAGGGGCATCTGCCCCTTAAGCACGCTGCAACTGCGACCGGGTCCGCCACTCTAGGGGGCCAGGAAGCCCCCACCAGGGCCGGCCTTACGGGTATGCGGCCGCACACAGTTTAAATTAAAACATCTGGGGTTTTTTTTTCTTTATTTAACATCCTCCATGTTAAATAAAGTTTTTTTTTAACTGGGCCTAGTTTAAGGTGGGGGCATGGAGCTGCAGCTCCATCAGCCCCTAAGTCAATCCGGCCCTGCCGTGGGCCCGGTTGCAGTTGCTGCTTGCTCAGGCAACAAGGTAAGTAGGGTGAGGGGGGGTGCAGTGAGAAGGGGCAGAGGGGGTTAGATAGTGGGAGAGGGCATAGATAGAGGGGGTACATAGTGAAAAGGGGAACATAGTGAGAAAGGGGCAGATAAGATGAAGAGAGGGGGTAGTGTGAATGCGTATGAGAATTAATGAATTCATGTGAGGATGAATTGCTTGAATGATTTGTGAGACTGCATTAATGAAAGGATGGGCTTTTACAATAATAAAAAAAATAAAAAAAAAATGGGCTGCTCAGGCTTAAATGCCCGGGCCTATTTTTTGTCCCAGTCCGGGCCTGCAATGGATAGTCACCTTTGCCACAAGTCAGTTTGTGAAATTTCTGCCCTGGCCCACTGTAAGCACTCTTATACCGATAGTGGATGTGTCCAGAAGTATCAAGAGCTTAGCCACCAAGCAGCAGACCATGTACATTCACAAAGCATGAGCCAGCAGCATGTAAGAATCGCTTCTCTTTTATATGATCATTCCTTCCAGAAGAGATGAGGCTGCTGTACCTGCAAAGGGAAGGAGGCGCCAACTCCATATAAATAGCCATGATTTTGGAATGTTATGTTCCACAACTTCAAATAGGTGTGATGGTCAGATGTTCACATACTTTTGGTCATATAGTGTATATTTAGTTGCCCAAAAGTGACATATTATAATAAAAATCAGGATGTTTTAATACAAAAGACCTGTTATATTGTGTCATTGTTTTACTGTCTAACATTTGTCAGGGGTGGATTCTGATAAAATTTCAGGATTTTTGTAAAAAGAGACAACATTGGTTCAAAAATAGAATTCTCCAGATTCTTCCTCTGGGAACATACTACAGCAATTATCAGGACACTAAAAAAAAATCACCCCTCATTTTGATATACCACTTTTCTTAGACCTTTAAGTATATATTACATCGGCTGTTATCTTTCTATAGTGATTACTTATCAGAAGCTATCAGGGATTTCAGAAATACCTTTTACTTATTTACATGCTCTTTTATATGTTATGCAAGGCATTGAGCGAGGGATTTAAATTTTCACATTGTTTGCTCCTTCTTTTTATAAGGACAGTGAGTTTATAGCCCCAGACAGCCTTACCGGACGTAAATGCATATTACAAGTACATACTATACATTTTTGATATTTTATTTAAAAATGCAGCTGTCAGGTAACAGTTATCATTTGCCTTAAAATACATATGAGAGCTTGAGTGTACCTTTAAAGATGCAAAGAGAAATGTGTGATTTGCGTGTAATTGAAGTACTGTGAAGCATGTTGGGGTGACATTAGTGAAAGAGTGGAACATATCTGTCCCACTTGCCATGGAAATTAAACTCCACTTGACCCTAGGCAGAGGAGAGAAGGTGAGAAACCAGAAAAAAAGTAAAAAATCTGACCAAAATCATTAGATTAGTCACCTATACAGTAACTCAAAATATTTATTATTATTATGTGCCCTTTTAAATGATTGCCAAATCTGAAATGTTGTAAATGAGTTAATATATTGCAATATAAACAAAGCAGGGATTTAGTATGTGAAGGGCTAAGAACTGCTTAACTAACACACTTGAAAATAACTTTCCCCTCCCCAACATTCCAGAAAGTCTTTTAAAATGTGCATTAATGCCAGAGATGAAATGTTTTTACTCTGGATAATAGTCATCATTATTACCAAAAAGACCAAAAATTTCATATCATCATCATCATTTTTTTTTTTTAACTTTCAGGACAGCCAGCTGCGAATACTTAAGAAAGATTAAGCAAACAAGGTCCGATTTAAATACCATTCAACAATTGTTGCTAAATACATAATTGTACAGGATAAAACTAGAGGTAATGTCATCTATACACTTAAAAGATAATCACAAGCAATTTGAAAAGTCACAAAGGACATGCAACTCTTATTAACTGGTGCTAAATGTTATATAGCATCAGCAAATTACAATGCAATTGCATGTACCACAATATGCAGAGGAATTCTGCTGTGGAAAACAGAAAAGAACAAATATCTTTGCAATGATAGACACTATTGTCAGGAAAGGTACTGTATTGGTATAGGTGATATCACAGCAAGTAAAGGCAGTAAGTCTCTTTGCAGGATGCCCACTGGCAGGGCTGACGGGTACGGAGGCCCACTGGGTGGGCTGACGGCAGGAAGCCCACTGGCAGAGCTGACTGGTACGGAGGCCCACTGGGTGGGCTGACGGCAGGAAGCCCACTGGCAGGGCTGACTGGTACGGAGGCCCACTGGGGGGCTGACAGCAGGACGCCCACTGGCAGGGCTGACTGGTATGGAGGCCCACTGGGGGGGCTGACGGCAGGACGCCCACTGGCAGGGCTGCCGGTTCAGGCAGGTAGCTCACGATATAGGCAGGTAGCTCACGACATAGGCAGGTACCTCACGGTACAGGGCCAAAGCAGAGCGGTCCATGCACTTCAATGCAAAGGCCCTGACTAAAGGGCAGGGCAGGTTAATAAAGGCCAGGTTCCACTCAGGTGATCAGACCAGCTGACCTGGTAATCCGATCCTGAGCACTGCAGAGAGAGGGAGAGGGTGGCCACTAGTGGTAGCAGCAGGAGAGAACGCAAAATAAATAATGCATGGTCCGGGCTAGCAGGGTGGAATCCTGACATATCCCCACCGCTAGGAGCAACCTCTGGGTGCTCGTAGGACTGCATATGGCAGTAGAGTCACCGTCTGTGGCGGGACAACCTAGTTCTGGCACGTAGCGCTTCCTCAAACACATGCTGATCTTCACGGCGTATGACAGTTCCATTGGAAGCCACTACACGGTCTGGTGGCAGCGCCTCAGGTGTGCTGGCCTGGGTGTTCCGGACCTTAGCCACTGGTGGCACAGATGCGAACGTCGCAGTAAGTACAGAAGTCGGACAAGGCAAGCATTCACCAGGTGATAGGAATACCCCCTGTACACTGTATCCCTCTGAGTGGTGTTGACTAATACCGGGACTGGACTGTGTGGAGGCAGGAATGGAGGAACGCCTACCAGCCGTTTGATCACGCAGATGTTGCTCATAATATTTCAGCTCCTTTCTGTGCACGATTGTCCCATCGGTTGCTAGGACATAACCAGGAGCCCCAAGGGAGTGTCTTGCGGTTTGGAGTCTCCCGTTCCTACTCCTGTGAGTGGTAGGAGTGGTGTTCCTGACCGCACAAACAGCTGGGGGGTTCATATCCATTGATGTGTCTGTTACATCCGCCTCAGATGACACACTGTCCATATCAGACCACTCGGGGGCGTCAGACATGGCCTGGAGGTCATCTGACATGACTTCAGTCGGCTTAGGTAGTTCAGGTACTGGGAGTTGGTTAACCCCTGGATCACCATACTGGGGAAGCGACAGGGTGTGCTCCGGCTTTGCTGCATTCTCTTCACATGCAGGTTCCTGGGCACGGGGTTTGTCTGAGTGGGTTGCAGATGGTTTGGCTGGTTTCAACGGACAATACGTAATCCTATGACCAGCCTCTCCACAATAATAGCATAAATTGTCCTCGCGTCTTTTCTGTTTTTCCTCCTTGGTGAGTGGCTCACGTTTGAAGCTCTTCTTTGGAGCTTTCTTACCTGTGGTCACAGTCTTTGGCTTCGTGCTATCACATTCTAACACAGTCCGTACAGATTTACAGATCTGGAGAAGACACTCCGCCAGTACTTCCAGAACTGCGGTTATCCCCGCGGACTCCTTGGTATGGCCTTTGCATTCTGTCAGGACCCTGGTAAGCAGGTCGGGTAGGAGCCCAGTAGCAGGGGATACAAGGGGTTCTGTTTGTACCCCACGATGCATGATGGTAAGTGGTGTGGTACGGACAGGCGCAATAACACACAGCACAACAGAATATGAGGAAAGGTACTGTATTGGTATAGGTGATATCACAGCAAGTAAAGGCAGTAAGTCTCTTTGCAGGATGCCCACTGGCAGGGCTGACTGGTACGGAGGCCCACTGGGTGGGCTGACGGCAGGAAGCCCACTGGCAGGGCTGAGCTGACTGGTACGGAGGCCCACTGGGTGGGCTGACGGCAGGAAGCCCACTGGCAGGGCTGACTGGTACGGAGGCCCACTGGGTGGGCTGACGGCAGGACGCCCACTGGCAGGGCTGACTGGTCAGGCAGGTCGCTCACGATATAGGCAGGTCGCTCACGATATAGGCAGGTCGCTCACGATATAGGCAGGTCGCTCACGGTACAGGGCCAAAGCAGAGCGGTCCATGCACTTCAATGCAAAGGCCCTGACTAAAGGGCAGGGCAGGTTAATAAAGGCCAGGTTCCACTCAGGTGATCAGACCCAGCTGACCTGGTAATCCGATCCTGAGCACTGCAGAGAGAGGGAGAGGGTGGCCACTAGTGGTAGCAGCCGGAGAGAACGCAAAATAATAATGCATGGTCCGGGCTAGCAGGGTGGAATGTCTGTATGAGTTGTGTGAATGAGGAAGATAATTAATGAATTAATGTGTGGATGAACTGTGCGAATGAGTTAGAAAATTAATTAATTAATGTGTGGATGAATGGTGAGAATGCATTAATAAATATATGTGTACGTGATTTGTGTGAATGAGTGAGAGAATGAATAATTGTGTGAAGGAATTGTGTAAATGACAGATTGAAGGAGTGACTGTATAAGTGTTTTGTGTGTATGATAGATGTATAAGTGATTTGGGGAAAGGCAAAGATGGCACGGGCAGGGTGTTTATGGGACAAAGATGGCACAGGCAGGGTGTTTATGGGACAAAAATGGAACAGGCAGGGTGTTTCGGGACAAAGATGACTCACGCTGTAATTTGTGTGTGTAATTTGGGTGCTGGTCAAGTTCTATGTGGACACCAGGGCTGGCTTTGGGGTGTGCAACCTGTGATCTATGCCTGTAATTTAGTTTTTTTTAAATCTATACCTTTAATGCTGAGTTTAAATGTGATTTCCAGTTGATCTATACCTGCCAAAGATTAATTTGTGTGTTATTCTGTTGATCTTTATCTGCTTTGCTATGTTTCCATACATTATTTTTGTATACCTGCAAATACAGGGTCGGTAGATCTTATTTAGTTGATCTATACCTGCAGTGCTGTTTCCATGTGTTTATTTGATCTATACATTCGGTGCTTAGTTTGCATGTGATCCCTAGTTGATCTATACCTGCAAAGCCGTATTTGTGTGTTATTCTGTTGATCTATATCTGAAATGCTATGTTTCCATACATTATTTATGTATTCCTGCAAATACAGGGTTTGTAGATCCTATTTAGTTGATCTATATCTGCAGTGCTGTTTCCATGTGTTTATTTGATCTATACCTTCAGTGCTGAGTTTGCATGTGATCCCCAGTTGATTTATACCTGCAAAACTGGGAGCAAGGAAAATAGGTGTGGCTTTGTCAATGAGGGGACAGAAGGACTCTGGGGAAGAGTACGGGAGAGAGGACATTTCAAAGTCACAGTAGAGTCAGAAGGAGGAAAGACTGCACTAACTCTCACAGTCTTCCCCTATTCTGCAGTCAGTGTGGAATTTTTTTTTATGTGGGAGCTGAGGGAGTGGTTGCATGCTAGGGTGCTTGGAGGGGGTGCAAAGGAAATAATTGCCTAGGGTCCAATTTTTAAAGGGAAAAGGTACATTATTGTTACCAGTCTTTTGAGTTGTATATTATTGTGTTTGCTTGCACTTGCACATAAATAATCTCTAATTAAAACTAGATTTATTCCTTTTCTTTTTTGTCAAGGGGGCGCCAGAGAACTAGTACGCACAGGGCGCCTGAACACCTAAGGCAGGCCCTGACCAGAACTAACCAGACTCTGTGGCCAAACAGAGGTTACAAGGACTAGGGTACGAGTTGGACAAGGACATTGATACATCTCTGCTCACATGAGACAAGGAGATCAAAAGATGTACCAGAAACACAACACCAAACAACTGTTAATTGTATAATCTACAATTTTACATTTTTTATTTCTATTTGATTCATTTTTGATGATAAATTCTGTGTTTCATTTTTAATCCAATTACTGTATAACTGTCAATAACTAAAACCTTGTGTGTCTTTGCTTCTCCTTTGTAAGCATCTTGATCAGCTTTCCATATAACTGAATTGAAAACATATTCCCCTTTTCGTCTACTTTAGTATTGTAACTATAGTACATCTTGCTATTTCTTGTTTTAGTTGTATTTTCTTTAAATTAATTTAGTTTATTTCACTTATATGTACAGTGATGTTATGTGGAGAGGCTATGGTTTATTTAGCATCTCAGTTTTAATAGATTTTATAATCACAATAAAACTTCAAAGTAATGTAAAAATCCATTACCAGAGTAAAGCATGGCTTAAAACTTTCTTGTTAAAATATAAAACAAAAAAGAATTTGGTGAATATTACAAAGCTACTAGAACAGACAACAAATAGATGATTTTGTTTTACCAGTAGATGGCCCTCTTACACCCATTTAAGACTGTAAAGTCCCTGTATTGTAAGGTGCATATGACATTGTAAACTAGATTGCTTTTAGAACAAGAAACTGACATTATGCACTGTTTACTTGGAGTGCTACTAATCACTTTGCTAAATAATTTTATGCATAAAAAACCATTGGTTGTTGACTTTTAAAAAATATATAATTTGTAGTCATGTAAGTATTCCGAAATTACACTACAGAAGGTACAGCAAACATATTTTGATTCCTTATTTAAACATATATTACTTTACTGCGTTTGCCCAATTTCAGTTATTTGGATTCAACTAATAAACTGCTTGCAGGACCATGAATAGTAGCATGGATCCTAAATGTACAGTACTGATGTTAAAAAATCTCTTTAAAAGAAATTTACTATTACAGTACTGACTTTCTAAAACACGATGTATCAGGTCACTTGGGCTGCAGGGAGAGACTTAACGTCCTCCAACTGTTAAGAGAAATGTAGCTGTCAATAGGACATTACCCTGCTGGAAATCTGCCCTGCTAATAGGTAGCAAATAGCTAAGTTATTTTACTTGTATTTGACTTTATCCAAAGTCACTATTAATGAATTTTGTGCAGAAATTTTACTTAATTGTGACTACACTATGATAAAGGCAAGTGACAGGGAGAATACACAACTCAAGGTAAACATGAAAAATTCCCCTTTTGCACATCTATCTGTCTATTAAAGCCATGTTGTCTGACTTTGCCTGTAACACTGGTATCCATGCCTCAGAGACATGGAGTGGCAAATGTTGCAGACCTGAATCCTACTGTATACTAGACTTCGGCACCAGGGGGGTCTTCGTGTTCGTCTTCGTGCTTGTCTTCGGCAAAAATCTCCGTATTCCGCAAATATTCGCCCATTCCTGTCTTCTCTTCGGGCGAATATTCATGGACATTCTTCGTGTTCGTTTTTTCTTTGTTTTTCTCCGGTTTTGTATAAGGAGTTAATACAGGGTTAACGCGTAACGCAACAGCTCTGGCGCCAGGAGTTTAAATGTTATGGCACCAGGATTTTAAAAGTCTGTATGAGCAACCCATAGAGTCACTCGTACACACTTTTAAAATCCTGGTGCCGTAACTTGGCCGGGAGAGACCACTGGCCTCTCTGCTCTATCAGTTAAATGTCCGTACAAGCAACTTTATTGGTCGTTCGTATGGACTCTTAACTGTTGCAGCAGGGAGACCAGTTTTCAGGTTGCACCTTAAGGAGTTAAGGGGCTGTGCGTGTGAGCCGTTATCTAACGCAGCATTGCAGGGGTTAACGGGAGCAGAAATCCGTAGGTTCGCTGTCAGGAGTTAAAAAGGCCGTGCGAGTGAGCCTATTGGTCACCTGCAGGGTACCTGCAGGCGACCAATAGGCTCACTCGCACTGCCTGTAACCCCTGATGGCGAACCTACGGATTTCTGCTTCCGTATGCAGCGGAAGATAAGGTGGGCTAGATGGGGAAGGAACCAGGGAGATTAGTAGATGAAGACGATCACGAAGATTCTTCATGTTGTGTGTCGTCTTCTATTCTTCATGTCTTCAGAACGAACACGAAAACTTACTCTTCGTGTTCACTTTCATGTTCGCCCGAAGACGAATGCACAAGTCTACTGTATACTTACTTGGCTTGGGCTCTGCCAGATATTTGTGAATTCAAATTTGTTCAAATTGCAGGTTTAGAGAATTTTGGTAAATTCAGTGAATCGTATGAGGCCCCAAAAATTAGGCCAGACCCCCACGAATCAGATGAACACAAAGCAAAAAGCTATCAATTGTCATTAAATTGGTGGGACAGTCACACACATTCTCACTCACTCTCTCACACTCACACGTTGTGTAAATGTTTCTATAGGTTATGTCCATGGAGATGCGGACCTAGTTAGCTGAGAGAAAACGCAGAGAGCAGAAAATGCAAAGAGCAGAAGATGAGGAAGAGGTTAACAGAAAAGGTAGAGAAATGGAAGAGAGAGAGAATGAGAGAGTGAGAGAAAATGTGGGCACTGGACAACTAATTGAGTTCCCAAATCAAAAATGCCTTGGAATTTTCAGCTAAACAGAATGGGCAGGGAACGAAATTCTCTGCCCGAAAACAAATGGGAAACCAATTTTTCCGAATCATTTTTGGCCCATTTGGACATGTCTACCACCAACCCCTTCCGGACGTTCTGTTCCTATGCTCTGTATCCACTGATAAGAAAGTAGTTGGGACACCTATAGCCATTTTAATGATGAGCACATTAGATAGGGGCATTATTTTACATACTACTTTGATGGCTGAATTTAAAGACTACATTTCAGGATATCTAGAAACATAGTAACACATTTTTTTAAACTATTAGAGGCAAGACAATTTCCAGTGGGCAGTGAACTACGATCATACGTGATGGAATAGATACCTTCTGATTATGTTAACGAAAAATCAGATTATCCAGTGATAACTCTTGAAAATAGCATATGGTAGACATGGTATGGTATCTCTGACGTCTTTGTTTCAAATTCTCAAACCACTCCACCTTTTTAGAACCCTTAACAAATATTGTGGTAACAGCTGGTCTTAATTTGTTTCTACAAGAAAGTGATACCTCTCACTTTTCCCTCATTCAAATAAAACCATCCTATGTGATGCTGTGGAATAAGATGGCATTGCACGCATTAATAAATAATTATTTTATTTGCACAAGGGTGAAGATGTAACTAATTAACATTTACAGCTGATAAGTAGTTGTTACTATTGTCAAGTGAAGCAACTTTAATGAGACTTCAGACAGGTCATGCATAAAATATATTGGAAACATCATTAAGCAGATGAAAAAGGGCCTAATTTGGTTGGTAATTGTACATCAGAATTAATGCAACTATTTTCTGGACATTTATAGGAATTGAATTCTAATCAATTTTATTTAATTTAAGGCTATGTGAAGAGTAAAAAAAAAGAGAAAAACAATAAGTTGGACAAATGTTAGAATGCATTGACATAAACATTAAAATATATTACCCCATTAGGCTGTATTGATTTACTGTACTGTACACTTTTATCTGCAGTATTGTATGTAAATTTACTGTAATGTATAATTTTTGTTTCATATTGTTTTCAGTTTATATATGGAACATCCTAAAATACATCACTGCTTGTCACTAAACATGTCACTAAAAATAATATCCAGCTTTCCAAAATAAAATGGCATTTTTTGACTGAAGTTTCTTTCCGATTGAAATTTTTTCCCTACATATTGTAATCCTTAATTCCAGGGGAGGGCTGGCAGCCTAAGGCCTGGGGAGGCCAGTCTAATCAAGTGGCAAATTGCACCACCGAATCAGCCCACCATCCATGCCTACCTTTTCCTGATTTTCTAACATATATTGATGTAATGTGATAGGATTGGGATTACATCAGTACACTAAAAAAAGTCATCATACATGGGAGATACAATTAAGTGCCACTAATGCTTTTTAATAAAATATGCAGATTAAAATAGAGTAAATAACACAACAACTTTACTTTTCCTCTCACTGATTTCTGGGCCTAGAAAGTTTTGTCCTCTGAAGTGACTACAGATTCGGGGGGGGGGGCGTTTTTATCTCTGGATAAGTAGAAAAGTAGTTCTAGTTTATTTCTACAGTAAGTAAAATGGCAGGAAACAGACCAGGACAGGCTCTACCATACGGTGGTATAGGGTGGGCTGGGCAACTGCCTATTTCATCAAAAGAAAAACACTGGGCTGGACAGAGATACATGAGCACAATGACTTTTGCATGACAGTGTAAGTAGCTAAAGCATTTCCTACCTTCTTTCTTGTGGCGGTGCATGGGTCTGTGTATCTAAAAGTTATGTTGGTTCCTGTGTAGCCTGAAGTTTAATCAGGGTTTGACTTGGCCCTAGCTAAGCTAGTATAGCCATTATTAGCCACACAACATGTAGCCAAATGCTGTCCTGCTTCATGGTGCTTCCATGTGTCTGAGCATCTGCTTATTATGTGTCAGGCCCATTGGAAGATTGTCCGGAGAGAGTCCAGGTGCAGGTTTGAAATCTGATGAAGGGTTCTGTGCATAGTGACCCCTGTCCACTTGGTGTTGAGTCCCTTACTTTGACTGACCATGTGTAGATTTCATACTAGTTTTGGAAGGGGACATGGTGCTCAATCCAGGTCAGAAGGTAGATACAAAATAAGCAAATGGCAGCATAAGAAACATGCCAAGGTCATGGTCACAACCACAAAAGTAAATGACAAATGAGAGACTCTTGGTGGCACTATAGTTAGTAAAATCTCTAGTAGCCCCAGATTCTGGGTTTAAATCATGCCAGGGTCTTACATTATGAGGGTCTGGTATTACTACTTGAGTTTGACCCCAAGCTAATAAGTCTAATACATAGAAAAGTGTTGTAGCTAGGAACATATACACATAGACAATAATTATTTATAAACAATAATTAAAAGCAACAGTTATGTGTAAGAAATAATGGCAATAATAGTGAATAACACAAATATTCATTCATTTGACCAGGCAAAATATTTGACGCACAATCCAACACCAGCTGCACTGTGTCTGTATGTGACTCCCTTTTCACAAAAATATAAAGTACAAACAGAAAATTGTTGATTTGTGTGCTTAGTGCTCTTCCCTAAAAGGATATTAACTTTAAAAGTATATCGTTCATGTGAAACTGTAAATCTGTAGATGAGTCCTCAAATGTAGATCAGCTCAGCAGCAACACAATTTGCCCAATCCTAGCATCTACCTATATATTTAAGGTAAATATATCTGGCTTACCTCCCTTCTCTGGATAAAAACTTCCTCTTGGAGCCTGTCACATTTTCAGCTGCAAGGTTGCTAGAAGAAACTCCTCTACAGAATCTAGATGGTGGCCACCTCAACCAGCAGCAGATGAAATTGAGGGGCTACACTAGTACCAACTTAAATGCCTTTACTTACATTTTCACCAAATAAATGAAATATAATTCAAGCTAAAGATGCCTTCCTGGAAAGATGCCATGGTGGGATTTAAGCACATGATTGAATAGCAGATACATACCCATGCTAATTATCTCATTAAAAAATAATTATATATTAAGCATTGTTTTATTTAATGTAAAGAAATAAGAGATATTGAAGGTAATAAGAAACAAGAATGTGGGGAAAATGGCAATCCTACAACATAAGGTTTCCTATAGAAAAAAACAAATTTTCACAGTACCTCAAACTATCCTTTGAAGAGCTGCATTATTACCGGTAGCAATGGTCCATGGAAGATTGAGGAGAAATGATGAGAAATGATGAGATGGGTAAAATAAGAACCACCTTCATTAGCACACAGTGTTTAGTACGGTAAATAAATGTAGTTACATTTATTTGGTACAACAAAATTACAAATGTTTCACATTTCAGTTGGTAAATGATGTTTCTTATGAAAAATAATCAACATGTTATTACGTGTTTTATGTAACAGCTTAACCCCTTAATGACAAAGCCCGTACATGTACAGGCTCAAAATGCATTGTTTTCAATGGGTTTAGGGACCATTGTCCTTAAATTGGCTGATGTATTTTATCTAAAACTTACTGGCTGTTTACATGACCTGCTTTTTATAGCATATATTAATTAGCCCTACCTTATGTAGTTATAATATACTTTTTACCATTTACATGCACTTTATCAATTTTTTTTAGAGCTCGCTGGAAAGGAATACATAAAAACAATGGTTCATATAGCCGTTGCTAGTAGACAGTAAAATGAAGAAACATCTGTTCACGTATGGCTAATGATTAAGAGAAAACATGTTTTTCTTGTAGGATGCAGGGTTTTTATTGTCTCCCAGGTGAAAGCCTAAGGGGCTAATTATATACTGACCTATCATGACATAATGACCTTAAAAACAGCCCCATGTTCCTAGAACCTAGTAAAGTATAATACATTTTAGCTTTACCTGTGTGGTCAGGGGAATTTTCCATTCTGTTTGTTTGGGGGTTTTTGGAACTCTACTTTAACCTGCTGCTCATAATTATCTCATATTAATGGGTTTTATTATAATTATTTATTGGTTTATATAGTGCTTTCTGTGGCTACATGCACTATACACAAACACATACATGCACACATACACTTAACACACATACTACATACATTACATCCTGTACATACATATGAATCACATACACATAAACACAGTACCTATTTGAAGCTAGGAATAAAGTCTGGCTCCTTCACACTGCCCTGTTGATTGCTCTGTGATGTGGCTGATTCACTCTTCTTATCCAGTTTCTTGCTCTGCGTGTGAAGACAGACAAACTGTCCCGACTAGAGGTTATTTGGAAAATTATGATGGGCAGCAACCTTAAGTACGGCATACTTAATCATTTTTTTGTAATGATTCTTTACAGACAGGGGCGGGCTGGGCCGGGGGCAATTGCCCCCCAGGCCGCCCTGAATCCGGGCCGGCGGGCTGGCTGGGCGGCCGGCAGACGAACATTCATGACAGCCGCAAAGTTAAAAACTAAGCAGCTGCCACCGGGACTGGCCGCCATGCCGGTAGCGTACCTGGCGGGGGCGGTCTGCCTGGAGTGCCGCTCACTGAGGGGTGCCGGCACGCCTCCGAAAACGATGCACGCGGCAACTGTGGCTGTGCGACGGCTGCTTTCAATGTCACGCGCAGCTGCTTTGGTGGCGCAATGGGCCACTTGACTAGACTTGCCCCCAGGCCTTAGGCTGCCAGCCCTCCCCTGCTTACAGATGACAAAAGTGTCAATCTACATGTATTGGAAACATACATTTTTAATACGCCAATGAGGGTAGACACTTAACAAGATTTGTTCATAAGCGAGAGTTGTCAGGGTAGTTTGCAGGAGTTTAATTCTTTAACTGCCTCACTTCACCATGAAGATCCAACAGTGGCAGGTTTCTCCAGCAAGAAAAAATGATGCTTGCCCTGTGTAATGTATAATTTAATGAGTGAACATACTTTACTAAACATTATACAGGGCTAACCAAGCTTCCCTGCAGCGGAAGCTTACTGTGGATGGTCCTGTTTTGGAAACTTTTTTGTAAACTCTCTATTAGTGCATAAACCACAACCTGTTCATCATGTCATTTTTCTCAGTGATTGGTTCTTTGCCCTATGAGTAACAGTGAAGAGAAGGAAGAGACGTTGTTAGCGAGTAAGGAAGTAGTTGAATGCTACCATTCCCATTTATGTATACTCGTCTCGTGAGAATGGACACATAACAGTATGACGCCAGCAAGCCTGCATGTTTTTCAAACTGTTTTTTGCTTGACCTTCATTAGCAGAGTATGAATTTTTATATGTGCATTTTCATCTGATACTTTGGTTAATGAAAATGTGTGGATTATGATGGAAGCATTCTATTACTGTGTTTCCACGATGCGGATAGAATACTTACCATAAGTACTATACTTTATTAGAAATACTGTAATTCCACAAGCTACTAGATAGTTAGTGATTTCACTGGAAGGTACTTAAGGACATGAAATGCATATTTTAATGTGCATTTCAAGGTTACATCATAATGAGAGAATTAAGAAAGTTAGCTAAAATGGGTTTTGAGAGGACTTATATAAGAGTATATTAAATGAGAACTCCCACCACCCTACCCAATATTTGCTTACCAAATTAATAAATATGTAAGTTACTAATCGTTAATTTTACCTACCTTTATGTTTAACGTGAGTGAGTATTCACTTACCCATGATCCTCATGTAGCAATCCTGTAGCAATGTCTGTAGCTTTACATAAATATGGAGGCCACCAAGGGTACCCAACATCACCTACAAAATCTGTATATTTTCAAAAAGGGCTCAGAGGAGGCAACCATGGAGAGTTATAAAAAAGAAGATAAAGCAGTCTAGTAGCGGCTACCATGACCCAAAGCACCCCAAAGATGGTGTGCAGGGGTTATTGCGCAGAAGCGGAGTGGTGAGGGCCAGATGCAGGGCGACCGCACCTTCCTGGGCGCCGAGCACCCAGGGTTGTGCAGCCACATACCAGCACCCTGACATAGCAGCGGAT
Source organism: Spea multiplicata (assembly GCA_009364415.1). Classification (NCBI taxonomy): domain Eukaryota; kingdom Metazoa; phylum Chordata; class Amphibia; order Anura; family Pelobatidae; genus Spea; species Spea multiplicata. The sequence goes on from VKOC01000767.1 coordinate 22,411, forward strand.
GTTTTCCAGTTCAAAACAAAGTAATGGACAGAATGCTGCAGGCTGGGAGTAGGGAAGCTAAGCAGAGTACAGGAGAAACATAGCAAGCAAGAGGGACAGAGCAAGCAAGGAGGACAGAGCATGACATACATGATACAATACAACACAGGACAGGGAACAAGGCAAGGAACACAGGGGATGGAGTGAGGACCCAGAATCCTCAGACACTTCTCCTTTAAGCAAGGATAGGACATATTTACTGGGACATGGGGAGAGGAGAGAGGAACTGAACTCCTCAGATGTTTCAGGGTAGGAGGGCAAAGGAACACAAAACACTGACACACATGGATACAGGACTAGCCTAGGACTGTAAGATAACAATTGGAAATTCCACCACATCATATGGCCATAGTATGCTTAGCCCACCACTACGCCAAAGTACTCCTATGACGGTTAGTCCTAACACTAAAACCTGCCTACAGAGGTACTAACCAAACTAAACACATTTCAGAGAGACATACCTGTAGACTGCAGACTGAGACAAACAGAAGACAGTGTGGCACACCTTATAAAGGAAACAGAGCTAACGCAAAGAGCAAGATTGGAATCAAGGAATCAGAGATGCAGGACACAGCATAGGGGAATCCAGGAATGGATTACTGCAAAGAGAGAACTGTAGCAAAGACTAGGGAAACTGTAGCAAGGACTATGAAAACTGTAGCAAGGACTAGGCAAACTAAAGACATGCAGCTCCACAGCTCGGATGGGGCCTGACAGTAGGATTAGTCAAAGCAGTGAAATGTTTATAAATTCACAAATTTTTTTGTGGGAATTTTCCATGAACAAGGATAGTTCCATCCATATAAAGTTGCAGTTTCCAGCTAAAACCTAAAGTAGCGTTGCTTAAACATATATGAGAGAAATCAATACATACACTGATCACCCATAATATTATGACCACTGATGGTTGAAGTGAATTCTGATAATCTCGTTATCATGGCACCTGTTGGTTTTATAAGCCAGCAAGTGAACATTTTTGTCCTCAAAGTTGATATGTTAGAAGCAGGAAAAATGGGAAAGTGTAAGAATTTGAGCAACTTGAGCAACAAGGGCCAAATTGTGATGACTAGACGACTGGGTCAAAGCATCAACAAAAGGGCAGCTCTTGGGTGTTCCCGGTCTGCAGTGATCAGTACCTATCAAAAACAGTTCAAGAAAGGAAAAGCGGTGAACTGGTGACAGGGTCATAGGTGGCCAGGGCTCATCAATGCACTTGGGGGCAATGGTTGGTCTATGTGGTCAAATCCAACAGACACACTACTGTAGCTCAAATAGCTGAAAACAGTTCATGCTGGTTCTAATACAAAGGTGTCAGAACACACAGTGCATCGTAGTTTGTTGCATATGGGACTGCATAGCCGCAGACCAGTCAGGGTGCCCATGGTAACCCCTGTCAATTGCTGAAAGCACCTACAATGGGTATGTGGCCATGAGAACTGGAGCACACAGCAATGGAAGAAAAAGGCATTGTCTGAAGAAACACGTTTTCTTTTACATTACGTGGATATCCGGGTGTGTGCGTGTCATTTACCTGGAGAACACATGGCACCAGGATGCATTAATGGAGGCCCCTCCTCACCAGGCATTCACTTAAAGTTACTAAACAGCATTTGATACACACTTCATCAGGACCAGCCAAAATGTGTTTACCCAAACTATCCAAGTTTATGATCTCCTTCAAAAGGGCTTTGATATAGTACCTGGCTATGCTTATAAATCCTTTACAACCAAAGTGAAGTATGCTGGTCATTTTGCAACAGTAAAGGAAAAATCTGCATAGGACACATGTTCACAAGGGGTGGGGTGTGAAAAGGGACTCTGGTACCCAGGTATACATAACTTTGGTAGTGAAAAAGTTAAAAGCTTTAGTATAAAAACAGGTCCCAAGGTGACACAGTCAGTACAATAATACATTTATTGATTTTCTTCCGTGCTTCTGTGCCACTAATTAAAAGGTAGACCATAAATTAATTTCAAACCGAAATCTGCCAGTAACTAAGGCATTTTATTCCATTTGTTGTATATTTTAAGAGACCCAAAATATTTAGTTCAGAGCTGTGTCTTATCTGATGAAAGGTGTTAAAATAGTACTGAATTAATTAGACCACTTTCAACATTTTGAAATACAAAAGAACTGAGCCAAGCTTAAATTGGCTTAGTGTCAATGTTCCTGAGTGCTGCAAGACACAAATATTAGTAAAAGGGAGCAATCCAGTAATTTTACACAAGTTCTGTCTTTAAGGGAACAAAATAATTACGTGAAAAACGTCCTGTGTTAACTATTTCAGTGTTATAATGAAAAGGAAATGCATTGGCTTGAATTTCTTAACACATTGTGAACTTTAAAATATTTTCAGTGTTTTACAATTTTAGTGCACTGTTTTTTTCAGTACATTACATTTTTAGAACACGTGTCACTAGGGGAAACACATGAGTTGGGTAAATGTCTCCTACATTTTGAATCCTTGCACATGTCTATATGAACAATATGAGTTGGCTGGCCTGGGTGGGCAGGCCCACTCCTGGAGGCAGGCCCACCCCTGGAGGCAGGAATGCAGTGGGGACACATGAAGTTATTTTAGTTAACCTAAAGTAACAGTGCGGCTGCTCTTAAAGTGTGCGAGCAGCTAGAAAAAAGGCTGTAGGCAAAGTAAGGGTGTGATAGAGTGATTGTGTGTTAGTGTGTAAGCGTGTGAGTAATAATGATTGTGTAAATGTGTGTTAAGATGAGTTTGTAAGTCTGTATATGTTAGCATTAGTTTGTATCTGTGTGTGTGCATAAGTTAGTATGTGTAGGCCTGCGTGTGTGTGTGTCATCATTGTATGAGTAAGCTTGTGTGTGTTAACATGAGTAAGTATGTCTGTGTGTATGTGTTAATATGAGTGTGTATGTATGTTAACGTGAGTGTGTAAATGTAAGTTTGCTTGTTAGCATGGATGTTATTTGTTAAGTGTGTGTTAGTATGTGTAGCCTTGTATGTGTCTGAGGTGTTAGTGTGCTAACTCTGCATCCCTGACCCTGTGAGAAGAGGGACAGACAGCCTTTTAGGCTTCCCGGCTGGCTGAAAGTAAAGGTAGGAGGAGCAGGGCCCAGAGGGGTGGGAAGCTAGGGGCACGGCACGGTCTCCTAGGTGATAGAATACAGCAGCTTGTGTCGGCTGCTGCATTCCGTGCGCTTGGGCCCCCCCTGACTGGCAGAACTCCAGGGCTCGGTCACAGTCGCGACCCCTGTGATCCTGGATGTTCCGCCACTGTTCATAGAGCAGATTAGAACATATTTGGAATACAACATAAAACATGAAAAGGCAGCTCCCCGGAATAGGAGTTCCATAACAGGATCACAGAAAAGATCCAGACATGATGTAAATGTTGTATACATTCTTTTTTTAAGCTAGACAGTTTTGTGTTGAACTATAACTAAAGCACACAAAAACAGTCTTGTGTGTCCAGAATGTCCAATGAATGTCCAACAAGAGAGCCCACGGGGGCTATTGCCACTGTGTTCTACTGGAACAACCCTCCCTTGGTTAATAAAGTGGTTTTGGGGTAACTTATGTTATTTTCATAGTTCATAAAAGCTTTCTTAGTTTATTAAAGCTATAAAGAACAGTTTTGGGTACAGATTTTGAAGCAGACAGATCCCCTCTTTTTTGTATACTACAAGTGTATTGGCTCAATACAAAAATACAAAATAAAAGTAATATGTTTGCTTTTTTCAGATTTTCAACATAGAAAAAAACAAAATCATTTGGAAACTGTTATCATGTCTCTTGACAAATGTCGTGCAATAGAATTGGTCTCAACATCTTGAAAAACAGTGATATATAAAAACATTTAGTAGTTGCTTTTTAAAAAGGACATTAAGCATTTGATTGAAATTGTGCATCTTGCTAAGTTGCTAAGCTATTCTATGTTGTGCCAATCATTAAGCTTATAACACTCAGATGGACAGCATATCCACAAATTCATATTCATTAGCAGTCACATTTTCAGTCCGGAATACTTCAATACTTCAACTTCAATACTTTTTTTTCTTATTTTCAATTTGTACTCATTTAAGCACTTCGGTCATAACAGATTTTCTATTGTGCGTAACCAGGCTTGTTTTACATTTTAGACGTTTTTTTAATTATATTAATAACAGCTTTATATACATGGAACTTTTTTGCTACCAATAGTAAAACTGCCTTGTGATTGCAGAGATGACAAAACAGTAATAATGATAATAATAAAAATGCAACATTAGGTGTAACATGTAGAAAGTGAAAAATATGCATTAGCATTTGAAGGAACAAAATAAACCTTTATGGTTATTTTTTTTTTATTTTGTTCAGACATTTTAGTACTTTAGCATAGGGACTAGAAAGGTGGTCAAAGTCAAAATGTTCTTTAAAAAAATAAAAAAAAAATAAAAGAAATTACACAGGGAAGATACATGAAAAAAGATTTTTTTTTTACAAATACAACATTATATTTGTTTCTTCTTTCAGCAAGGATTTGTTATGTTGTAGACTTGGTAACACGTGAGGAGAGCCTATGATCACTGATGGTTGGGAGTAACAGTAAAAATATTCTCCATGCAGGAAAGGGGGTGGTTTAAAGAGGACCAATAGTGATAGCACAGCAACCAGCATCATACGTGAGCAGAATCAAACACATACACCAGGCAAGGTAAGGTAAGCTGAAATTTGATGAGTGTGTATTTATCTGTAGGCAAGAGAAGGAGGGAGGGAGACAGAGTGAGTAAGACTTGTGTCTACAACAGTGGTTCGTCATTATAAATCTAATGACCAACTGCAGTAAGAGTCTGAAGGGCACATGTATGTACAAGCAAACCTCATGCCCTGTAATGTTAACAATAAATGTTAAACTCGAGATTAATAGGAAAATATTTACATACTTCTTAGCTGAATAGTGACACAACCCTCCATCTTCCCATTGATAAGCTGTAGGGTGCCAGGTCATCAAAATGGGGATACTGTGGTACTGGTATATTTGCAAGCCAGCACCCCATTTTACCCATAGATGAATGACCCTTCCTGTTGTGTCCCCATTGGGTTTCTTGACCTTGCCAATGCCCTTTCCAGATCCCCATCCTGTCCCTTTCCCACAACTTCCTCCCAGCTATCCTACTCCCTACCCTTATCATCCTCAGGGCTGCTTCTCAGTGCCTGCCCTTGATTGCTCACTAGTTGGGCCTCCACTGCAAGTTTGGACATTTTTTTTATATTAAACCACTAGATACATCTCTCCTTGGCATTTTCTGGCTAAATAGATCATTGGTAAAGTCCTCCTGCCCATAGTCCTAAAAGTTGATTGCTAGCCAGATTGATATATATATATATTTTTATATATACATACATACATATGATTTTTAAGACTGTCATAAGGTTTGCAGAGAAATTAAGTCATCTTGCAAGATTTCACACAGACACAAGTACTCACAAGGTATACTCACACAGATACTTACAAGCTCTCAACAGCACTTAAACTTGGATGATGACTTGAAAGGTCACACTCACAAATGACATTTGTCTTAGTACATTGTGAGTTGCCTAGGTAGTGTGAGTTTGCAAGGGCTTGATACGGGTCATGTCAAATTAGCTTTTGACCAAATAATGGCCTCATTCTTTGTGAATAGATCTGGCTGACTAAACTACACATTATGTAACAATACTTACAAATCAAGTGTCAAAAAACATAAATGTTTGTAAAAAAAATAAATAAGTGCTAATAAACTGAACGAAAAGAAAAGGACATGTAAATGGTTGATGATGACTATCTGTAGTCATCTAAAATTTAAAGCATTAGCTCTGGTTCAATTACTTATGTTATGTGTTATTTCTAGATTCTGGTAATAAACCTTTAATGGTTAATGCATTTAAATTCTTTTGGTCCACAACACACAGCCATAGCTGCTTATAATGAAACATTGTCCAATTAACCTTTGAGGCAACTATTCTAAGAGGTCTACATATTAGACACAATAAAGTAAAGAATTGGAATAGTATGTACAGAAATGGACATAGTCACCCAACACCTAAAATTACTTTACATTATGTCTATAATGGAACTGAGGCTCATAATAACACTGTGTGGGCAGTAGGCCGTGACAGTCTCTTTAATCATATTAAAAGCTCAGAGCTAAGAGAAACATGAGAAAATACTTATCATTAAATCAGTTTTCCTACCAAGGCACTATTCGACATCAGCCCTTTTGGTGTAAAACACATGGGATGTTAGCCTTAATGCACAATTTAATGTACTGTTAGGCCACATCCTGATGTTTAAAAATAACTATTATAAGAAAAAACATAGAAATATAGACTGTAATTGCAGAAAAGAGTCAGTTTGGCTACATAGGCTATATATTCCTCATAATGTGCCCCATACCTACTTAATTAAACTTCCTTTATTGGTTGCAAAAATCTTAAATGGATGGCAACATTCGTACATTTGTTATAAATTCATGTAATTAATACAATTCTTCTTGCATGAAAGGATGCAAGATCTACCACAGTAGACACATATCTCCAGCTTCTTCAAAGAGAGCTGACAAGGTGGTAATGAAAGTAATTGACCCTTAGACTGCTTTGATTTGAACATTTTGGATCTCTACTACAACTTATTTTCTATGTTTTTTTTTACCTGCTATTCCACATAAAATCACTCCTTTAGGCAGCATTCACCCGCATGGTGCATCCCTTTTGTTTTGTATGGATTTTCCTCCCAGCTACTGTGTGTTTGACATGACTGGACAGTATATACTTAGTGTATTGTCCATCCGTCGTAGCTTGTCCACTATATTTCTGGGTTACTGGGCTTGGCTTCCCCAAAATTGTGAAATCCCTGTTCTGCACAACACAAATGTACTTTGTTGCAGAGCTGATTGCCCCTGCTATCTCCTATGAGTCCTATAGTTATTATGCCACTATGTAACACATTTTACTGTGTTATATCCAGATCATACACGACTAAAACGTAATACGTTTTTATTACATTTTAAAAATAGTTTTTGTTTGCTAGGCAGATAAATTATTTATAGTTGGTAGTATTATTCCAGTACGTCATTGCATCTAACAATATTTGCAAAACATCGGTTAATAATATTGTGAAATCCTAAAATGTTTGTTACTATGCCCACATTTATTCTTTCCTTGTTAAGCGATAACTTACGCTAATGCAATGGCTAGGGGTATACATGTGTCCGTTTAAAAAGTATAAACGTGATCTTTAAACAACCAACATCACCATCTGTAACGATAATTTCCATGTAGATAATTAGATGCATTAAACCTCTGGGTTGAAGTGTTTTGTTAACATTTGCAATTCCTCTTTCAAACAAAGTGGTTACAGTAACAAAGAAACAATGGCACTTTTATATTTTACCATTTTTTTTAAGCCAGATCTGTTAGTCCAAACAGCTCGCAGTATAATGTTACTACCAGCCCCCACCCTTACTCTTTATACTGAAAATAAATCCGTTTCATCTGGTAGTTTCATTTTATCTTACTAATTTTTTTTTTTTACAGAATGGGCTTTTTTCCATAGTGACATATGGCAGCTGAGCAATGGAAATAAATATCTGGTTTTCCAACGTTAACAAAAAGAGAGTACAGTGTTGAGAAGTCTTATGAAGGCAGAAGGCACGTTCTCGTAAAAGAGAACTGCCTACAGGTCTGTCATGGAGAACTGAAGAGGAAACTGGTATACTTGACATCACTTTAGAGATCATAAAATAGGCAGATTCCCTCTCTGGCTTTTCTCGGCTAGTCCTTTTTATACGTTGTCCTAATTTGTTAATTTGGGATCTTGCCAATACCCCATTAGCCAAATTAATAGCATAAGGTTCAAGCTAAAAATGCAATAAGCGGTATTAATATAGTAATGACATTTACAGTATGTATATTCATTTTCTCATGCGAACAGAGTTAAGTTTGTACAACGGACTTGTTATGTTCATTGCTTATATGAACTTTAAACTTGCCCTCTGAGCTGTAGTCTAGAAAAGCTACTTTTTTTAAATTGAAATTACTCTTAAAAATATAATCCATTGCTAACTATAAAGTGGCAAATCATTGCCAATCCCACTGGCACTCAAAGGATTTTTTTTAAAAATAAAAATAAAACAATAAACATACTTAATTTACCTTTGTTGTATCATTATAAGTATTGCTATATCGTCAGTTACTAAAAAAATGAAAAGAAGGAAAATAAGGAAAAAAACATAAAGGCTTTGAAAGACTAGAACAGCTATAGCTAGTAAAAACAAATATGACCACTTATCAATGACCTTTATTTTGCTGGAAACTATTAATGAAAAACAATACAGAAAGAGCTCTTTATGTTCAATGCAACATTTGCAAAGCCTTTTAAAACAGCTACATTTAAAGAAAAGAAACATTTCTTGGATGATTTAATGTTATTCTGAGCTGACTATACTTTCAACATCTGTACATACATAGTATTCCTCAACCACTAACACCACATTGTTGTCTCAAGGGTAAAGGCTTAGATTAATATTTCAGCTGGATTTAGGAGTTCTTTTAGAATGGCATGGTTTTGTTGGCCATGTTTCAGCTGCTCAGCTAACCGTCAAATGTCACTTAAAGCCAAGTCTAGATGGAACAATTTAGCTATTCAGGTCTTTTGTTTGTTCATTGGTAAGGTCTGTTTGTAAAGTCTTTGTCCACACGACTTGATGTCGGGTATTCATAAACTCCCCTACACCAGAGATCTACAGTTAGAAACCAGTGCTTACTTCTAGAGAAAGATTGTGTCATGACCTGAACCACAAAGAAATATAACATTGAAACCGTACATACCTTAGTTCATGTTAATGTTGGGAAAATGTTGTATTGCAGGTTGTGTTGGGATATGCAATTCAAGTGAGCAAAGTTAAATCAATTTAAATTTAAATCAAGTGGGAGCTACAATTTAATGTTGTTAAATGTAAAATAATGCACTTGGGACATAAATATCCCAAGGCAGAATACAGCATTTGGGTTACTATACCACTCGGCAACAACAGAAGAGTGGGACCTGTGAATGTTTATTTCCGACAAGTTAAAAGCAAGCAGGCAATGCAATTAAACATTGAAAAAAGCAAGCAGTTTGCGGGGTTGTATACCTATAGGCATTATTAGCAGGAAGAGAGAGGTGAATAAACCACTTTACAGCTCTGGTTAAACCTTGCCTAGAGTACTGTGTATTGTTTTGGGGAGAGTTAAGAGGAGGAAAGACTAAGGGATCTTAAAATATATAGCTTGGAGGAAAGAAGAGGGATGATAGATGTAATAGAAACATTTAAATATATAACAGGTGCAGGATGAAAGTTTAATTCAAAGAGGAAATGTTAAAAAAAAGAGATTATCAGCTAAAACTAGAGGATCAGTGGTTTAGATGTAACGTAAGGAAGTTTTCTTTTACTAAGAATATTGTAGATAAATGGAGCAGCCTTGTATCATAAGTGGTAGAGACTAATACAGTAAGAGGAATTTAAATATGCACAAGAGAGGCATATAACCGTCCTGAATATTAGATGAGATTGAAGACTGATTAAGGTCACCAGGATGACCTTTAATATTGGTTGGACCTTGGATTTTGATCGCCCCTCCACTCCCTGGCATGCAATCACACCCTCCGCTTCAACACCAAACCCCCCCCCAAAAAAAATCAAAAGTATTTGTCGTACTGACTCTAAAGTCTTCCCTTCTTCTAATCCTAGTGTGACTCTGCGTGAGATGTCATCACGCCACACGTGCAGGACAGGAGCACAAAACTATTCTGATAATAGCAAATGGATAGTGTAGGTTCCGCGAGTGATCTGAAACAGACTTGCGAATTGTAATATGGGCCAGCCTAAGGAATTCTAGCACCTAGATTGGACATCTTTGTGCCATCTTTTTCCTGAAATAGCCTCCCTGTGCCATTTTTGTCCCCAAACAGCATATCTGTGCTATATTTACCCCAAACCTCTCCCTGTGCCACCTTTGCCCCCACTTACATATCCATGCTATCACACACATATTCATTCATTCACTCATTCACCAATATTAATTCGCTCATTGATACTCATTTGTTCACTCATTCACGCCCCCTTACCTCAGCTGCAGATTTGTATGTGGCACTCGCAGCTACACCCATGATCATCTTTTCACGGGCACACTGCTTACCTCTGTGTTGCTTGCAAATTGTGCGAACAACTTCTCTTTACTACCCAGGGAATGCAGCAGGGTCATGTGATGTAACTTGAGTCCGCTGGGTTCCTGCATTCACTAGGTGGTACAAGAGACATTGGAAGGGGGAGAGTGAAGGAAGAAGGGGAAGGGATAGTAGAAAAGTGTATTTGCTTTTGTGACCATGCATGTTTCTGTTTGTATGTGAGCATGGATGTGTGTGTCTGTGAGCATGTATGTGTATACATAGTATATATACTGTATATTATATACAGTATGTTAGACATGCGCTAATGGGCCAAAAATGAATCAGACACATTTTTTGGTTCATTTTTTGGCTCATTCATGTTGGGCTGCGAATTTCGTTCCCTTCCCATTTGGTGGCATTTTTAATTTGGGAACAAATTTTGTTGCCCAGTGACTGTGCTTTTATGACATCCTCTTCCTGGACTGAAGGATTGGGGAGAGACAAGAACCGCCATATTTCTCTGCGTTCAAGTTAGGGGAAAATGATGACGCTTTCGGTGATAACCTCTTCTCCGATTGGAGGTTTTAGGAAAGAACATCACTGCAAGCACTGCCATGTTGATGGTCATGTCTGTGGAGATGCAGAAGAAGATTAAAGATATCAGATTAAAGATGGAAGAGAAGAGAGAAAAGAATGGGGAAGATAAAAATGAAGAAGATGCAGAAGTGTTAGCTATGGTTACATCTGAATCAAATATATTGTCTAATATTGTAATTTTTGATATGCTCTAGATGTACTACTTAAATATCTTAGAGGCTTGGGTCCAGAGCCAGTACCACAATATAGCTCAATAAAGGCTCCCAAGTGACAGAGAAACACCTACTGGATGCCCGCAATAGGCAAAGCCATTTGGTGAGATCTACGATCTCCCCGATAACTGGGCCATGCAGCATTTGAACAAACACAAGTGTTTGAAGAACACAATGTGTTGGCATCTTTTATGGCATATCCCAGGGTTTACCACCATTAGCCTGCACACTTATGTGAAGACCTCTTTAACTACATTGCTTCTTTCTTTTCTTTAAATACTACAGGGTCAGGTATGGCAGGCAAATAAGGGATGCACTGAGGAAAGCTTTCTCAGAGCTCCATTATCATCAAAGACAGCCCTGCATATTAACTAATTTAACACGCAATTCACTGGCTTTGGAACTTCAAGAAACCATGCACAAATATGTTTTTCATGAAAATATATCTACAGTATGTTTCCCATTTTAATAACCTAACTTTTTACACAGTGCAAAATTCCATTTTGTAGAAACATATGCACATCTCTTAATGCTGTTATATTAATTCCTTACCTCGGGAGATTTTTGTGCCTTTTCTCTGAAGAACAGATCAGTAGCTTTTCATATAATCCTCCTTTCCTTTCTGTTTCTGAAACAAGGTCCACTTTTAGCAAATCCAGTAACAATTGTATATGTGACAGGAATAGCAAAAGACATTTCCCGGCTCCATACGCCTGTGAAAATTAAAGGCAAAACCGCTGACTCCTACCTCGCCATAATCATAGGTTTTAAAATGAACAACTGGTAATGCTTAAAAATAAAATATATTTGGCACAAAACATTTCAAATTAAGTAGGGCCAACCGGGAGTGGTTATTCCTCTGAAGTTCTTTTTTATATACACTGTACACAATTGGATTATGTAGAGAATTTAGACGTGTGCAATAGGGAGATACTAACTATAGAGGAACATATTTTTGCTTTGATGTGTTTTTTCAGGAGAATTGATATATTCGTTTTCAGAAAGTACTGCCAGTGTAAAGCCAAGCAGCCACAAAGAGTTAGTTACACAAATATTTTAGCTTTCTGGTATGCTTATAAAGAATTATGTTATCCCTTCATTTACTTCAGTTTTATCATTCTAAACCGTAAACATATTTTTTTGTTATTGAACTAAGATTGCTAGGAGTGAAGATTTTGTGCAATTTTTCATATCTGTACAAACTGTTGCTTAGCTTAGTTGTGTAAATTTACTATAATTGCTTACCATACTCCAACATTTCAGGTGTTAGAATCTTTCGCAGCATGGTGGGACAGCATTATAGCTCTGGAGGACAGCAGCTCAGTGCCTGGAGATCAGGACTGTCCTGTGAGAGTATGGACTAGCGGTGACTTCATAGCTCTTACATTAAACATACAAAGATTGTCTACCATGCAAAAATCAGTAAAATTGTTGCTTAGGATAATAGATGCTTCAGTTTTGCAAAAGCTAAGACGGTAACATGTATACCAACATGAAATATTCAATAGTATTACTTAACAATATCAAATCCCATCCTTGCTATTGTAGTATCTCCAACATATACATGAAGACATAAATGTTTTTTTCTTTTTTCATTATATTTTCCTCTGGTACTCAGTAGCACTCAGAGAGCAGAGGAACACTAAAAGAAATATATTGCTTACTTTCTGAAACCTTTTAGAATTTGGCTAATTCATATAGGCTATTCATTTAACTGATTTGTGGAACATAAAATTAGTCAAATCACCATTCACAATTAGCTCCAAATTTACTATATTGTTACTGGTTCTTATAAATAAAAACTGTCATGTTGCAGGTTGTTAAACAGTGTGCTTGTATAAACTGACTTAAACTTTATGTTTTAAGTGTATGCAGATTAAGACAGAAAGTATTGCTGCCCAAATAATGTGTGTTTGGAGCACAAACGTACCTGAATTGGGGCAAACAAAAACTTATAAATTAATTAAAGACAACTCATATTAGCACTTACAAAAAAGAAATCCATTAATCCATGGGAGATGTGTAGGAGGTCGGTGCCATCTGTGATGGATCAGGCTGTCCCGAGAGTGAAATTACATCTTGGAGCTTTGCATCTTGTGTTCTTTGCAGAGTATCTGGCTGTTCTTCCGAATGGTGCTGATGGAGCATCCCTAACCAATTTTCAGTTTATTCAGTTGTTCATGTAGTGTTTGGTGCTTTTCGCCTCCAACTGAATTTGGATTGCACTTCTTTGGAATTGGCATCAACCAAGGCGGCTAGGTGGGGCCTTCCTGAGGAGGCCATTAGGAACATTGGGAGATAGGAATGTTCACCCTCATTTACTTTGTGCTTAGATTTGGGGCATATATATATATATATTTTTTTTAATGATGAAAACCTATTTTGCGAGGGGTGTTTTTCTTGTTATGTTTCTGCTCATGTAAATTGCTGTATTACTTGCTCCATTCAGAGAAGTGTGTGGTCAGGATTTTGGGGCACTCCTACGTGTACTGGGCAGCAGTTCACCAGAATAGTAGGAAACTTGTTTTTTCCAGGGACGGGGTCCAGGTTCATTGGTTGAGCTTCAATGGTCTACAGTGAGCGCACATTCAGAGCGAGGTACTGGTCCATGTCCATCTGTATGGGGGACTAGATCCTGGTCCTTCACACTTGCGGTAACAATTTATGTACTATCCCTAGTAAAGAGCTCGTTAGGGATATAAAGTTTATGTTTGATAATTTGTGGTCCGCTTAACCTATTATTTAACTGGTCGAAAATTACTCGACCAATTGCTTTGGAGGGGCCCTATGTCGCGTTTTGTGGCTTTTAACGAAGTTCACTACCCTAAATTTACGGGTGACTTGCATGGTTGGTTGCGGAACAACAGTGTTCATTTAAATAAGTTTGGTGTAGATATGTGAATTTTGAATGTGGGCACAGGTCTGGGGAAAGTGGTGGCCGTGTGAAGGAGCAGTCAAAAACATATCGGCTATGGCGTAGGGCCCCTAGGGAATTTTTGGCCCCTAGCTCAAGGGGGTAGCCCTCATTTGGTTGGGCTACAACTGAAGCACTAGCCAAGGGGGCTAGATTGCTTGGTTTTCTGAGCAGTTATTACATTTTGGCACCACTGTGCGTGGTGGATTGCATTGTATGATCTTGTTATTTAGAAGAGTAATTCTCAGGTACCCTAAAATAGTGGATATAATACGCACTCATGTAGCCAGAAACCTCCTTTTCTGATTTTTGTTCCCTGGTCATATTATCTTTATGACTACTCTACTTCTTGCGTGACTGCGGTAGCTGTTAACCCTACACATAAATATATAAACACTTATGCATTATGAAGATGAATCCATAGGAGATTCTGTCGAATTATTCCATATAAAGTAAATGCAATTGACCCTTAGCTAACATTAATGCAAACCTATATTACAAGCATCCATCACAACAGTGCCAAATTGTGATAGATGGGTTAGCACACCCCAAAAAAGAGATGCCTGACTGATGTGAATTTAGGTGCCATATATTACAAATGTAATTCACTTAACATTTAGACAGTCCTGGATATTCATTTATACCTAAAGGAATTCTGTCAATACTTGATATGTGTGAGAATGAAGACTTGAACTTGGAGACATTTCTGTGAGAGCATGCACTCCAGGGATAAAAGAATTATCTGAAGGAACTCCTGGAGATTTGAAAGAGATAGAACTGTACTTTGTTGGCTGTGGAAAGAAATAGAGCAAATTTGATAAAGACGATACCTTTATAGGCTAACTGAATTGTAATGAACGCTGTACTGTATCTTACTCCCTCAATCATATTCTATACATGTATGACTAAATTCAGCTCAAAATGTATAATATGCCTAAAGAAGAGTTATAGGTAGTCTTGAAATATTGCAATATTTTGAAAGATTTACATCTTACTTTATTAATAAGCTGGTTCTCTGTTATTAGATCCACATATTCACTTATCATTAGTTATTAGCTCTATTTGTGCTCTTTATATTGTTCACTCAACAAGAGATAAAGATAAAGCATCTTGGATGTAAGCATATCTGGGAAAAACAGAGACCACAATTCTCCGTATATATATTACTTTATTACTTTATTCTTCTCTATTTGACATTTTTTTTTATTTTCCAATTCTATACCCATATAGTATATATATATATATTATATAGTATATATATACACAATTACATTTAAAATAT
Source organism: Spea multiplicata (assembly GCA_009364415.1). Classification (NCBI taxonomy): domain Eukaryota; kingdom Metazoa; phylum Chordata; class Amphibia; order Anura; family Pelobatidae; genus Spea; species Spea multiplicata. Next base: position 37,601 of record VKOC01000767.1, read on the forward strand.
ATATATTATATTGTAATGTGAATTATGTGCATATTATATATATATATATACTATATAAATATATTATAATATATATATAATATTAAATAATTACACATTTAGGTAAATAAAGTGAGTAAAAAATCTCTTCTTAATCAGCAATATTGCTATGGGGTGCTCTAAATTGTGTCATTTGTTGTGGAAAGTCCTAATTCTGTGAGATCAGGAATTTGGAAGAATGTGTGAGGTGGGGAAACAATCCTAAAGCTTGTATATAGAGTGTGTGTTTAGTGTATTTTGATGTTATATCTATGTTTTGGTATTTTTGTATTATCCGTTTGATTAAAGTTTTTTTGGAACAGTCAAAATAAAGCCACAGGATACTATAAATTAATGGGAAAATATTGTTACATGACACGTAAAAAATAATAAATTAAAAGGATATTTGATATTTTTGGTGTATATCCATTTCAGAATTGGGAGGAATAAGAAATAGTATTAGCTTATAAAATATTTAGTAAATGAATATTTCAAGATTGTTATGTACATTGGATCTTATCATTACTGCAGTCAGAGTACTAGTCCCGCTGGTATTAGCTACCCCTAGCATTCCTCTTTTTCAAACATAGTTGGGCATACAAAAGGTTTTTATCATTTATATTCAAAGATTGCTGAACACTTCTACAGCAAATGACCTGGGTCATTTCATTCTAACTTTTTAGAACTTTAGCAGTAATACTGTGTCTATGAAACAAGAAGCAAATGGAAAAGGTACATTGTTTTTCTGTCTTGGGTCAATGAAATAGTTTGGCAATTATTTTTGCAGTTTTTGTGTTTGCTTTCTGAAAACCAATGTGATTCTCTGTTTGAAATTAAAAAGAAATACTACTATAAAAAATCTCCCTGCAGAGGAATTGACATTTAAAATTAATAGGAAAAAGAAACTGTCATTTAAAATGAACCGATTTTTACAATCATAGAACTACAATTTAAATAGAAGGAAAGAGAATTTTTACTTAACAATCAGAGTGCTCGAATAGAAATGATATACGCATACAGCCATATACCTTGGAAAATCGGTCAAGGACATTTATAAAGTAGGGATAATTGTATACACATTTTCGTGGCCGGTGCTGCCCACAAAGATTAATGAGCAGCGCTGTCCACGGAAACGATTGAACAGATGGGCTTTATTATTTTTGTGCTGCAAAACCAGCTAGGAAGCTGGGGGGAAGCTAGCACTGTTAAGCTGTTTGGGTCATGCATGGCAGAGATAATCTGAGGATAAAGATGGCTGTTTGTACACCAAAAATAGCACAGTAAAGCTGTTTTGCCACAGATATGGTACTTTTAAGCTGTTTTGGGACAAATATGCTACTGTAAAAGGGAGAAAGATGTCAGAGACAAGCTGTTTGGACAAGAAATATGGCACTGTTAAGCTGTTTAGGTACAATGATGATAAGGTTAGCACTGGAAAGCCAGGGACAGTTTGCACTGGGAAGCTGTTTGGGGATCAAGTTGGCACTGGGAAATTGTGAGAAAATTGACAATGAGAAGCTGTTTGGGCACAATAATGACACTGACACTAGAAAACTGTTTGAGGAAAAGTTGTGACTGGGAAGCTAGGGACAAAGTTGGCAATAAGAAGCTGTTTTGGCACAAAATATGGCACTAAGAAGCTTTTTGTGGATGAATGTGGCACTGTTAAGCTGTTTGGTGAAAAATGTGGCACTGTTTTGAAGCAAACATGGCAGAGACAAGCTGTTTGGACACAACAGTTGCCTTTTTCATTCAAGAGTTCTGTCAGGAGGAAGCAGGTGGGCCACTGTCCTGAGTCATGTTTATCTAAAATGTATTTTGAAAAATGCATGACCTGAGGAACTAGGTTTTGTATATATTTTTGTGTTTACTTCACTATAGTTATTTTCTATATATTTACTTATAATAAATAAATATTGTATACTATTTCCTGTTGATAACAGATATGTACAGTATGTGTGCAACATCATTGTGTGGCAGGGATCTAAAATACATTAACGGACAAATGGACATTGAAAATTGAGCTTTGACAAACTTTACAGAATTGTACCGAAATTATTCTGCTGAAAGTTACTACTGTATTGAGACAGGAGATAATAAAGTAAACATCAGAGGTTTACAGCAAGGTGCATTTGCTAACTGGCATTCAGGGACTTTGATGAGCATTGCATCAAAGTTATGTTTGGGACTTGCGAAAATGTATTTACATAAAAACATCATACTTCTATACATCTCTTTAGGTGTGTTAGGTTTAAATATATATTCCTGAAAATAAAATACTAACAATACAGTAAATTATAAATATAATTTATCCTCCCCTTGCTAACCTTGTTTCGGAAAAACAACGTCCTATTGCAAATTGTCCCAAAACACAGCTTCCCAGTGCCAACCTTGTCCCTTAACAGCTTCCCAGTGCCAATCTTGTTCCCTAACAGCTTCCCAGTGCCACCTTTTCCCCCCTTACAGCTTCCCAGTGCAAACTTAGTCACACAAAACAGTTTCCAAGTGCCACTCTGTCCCCTAATAGTAGTCAACCTTGTCCCAAAAAGCAGCTTTCAATTGCCAACCTTTTCCCCTAATAACTTCAGTGCAATATGTACCCCAATAGATGGCACTAAAAGCTTTTCAGTGCCAATGTTGTAAAACAAACAGCTCCCCAGTGCCAACCATGTCCCCTAACAGCTTCCCAGTGCTAACCTTGTCCCAGAAAAGTGCCACTCGAGAGCTCTCAGGTCCTGCCCAGAAAACGGGACATGAAGTCTCATTGCAAGACTTTCCCTCCACTCACATCCTCTGGTCAGATTGAAAAGAATGTACGTTTATAATAAAAGATATTATGGAAAGCATAGGCCATATTCCATGCTCACCTTCAATGTTTTGTGTAAAATAGGGTAAAACCCTCTGGTGGAGGGGGTATTATTGCATTATTTGTCATGTTTGATGGAGAAACATCAAACAGAAAACACAAATGAATTGTGTTTACAGTTGTAATTAATAATTAATTAGGCTCTAATTATGTTATATTACCTCCAGTGTTTAATATCCCATCCCTCTTTCATTCACAGATCATATATATACTACCTGTAATCTATGTTCCAATGTTACATTCTTCTTATTTATTTTTTCTCTTATGTTATTTATAGCTCCGGAATGTTCATTCCAACAATAATTTACTTTTTTCAGTAAGAGAAAAAGTATTAAGTATTAAAAAGCAAAGATAAAATGTGTGTGCCAGAATGAGTTTGAACTTTATCACAAAGGTAATAAGAAGCATGTTTGCTTTATACTAATCCATGGGGTATAGGAAAACCAATTTCACAAAAATAATCTTCTATATTGCCATTTCAGCTTCTAGAATCTTTAAATTATTCTTTCTGTACAGGAAAGCTGAAAGATGTCTGATAAAATAATGAAATTAAAGTTAGAAAAGAATATGAAACTGTTCTATTTGGATCATAGGTAAACCTGACACCTTTTCAAAAGGTATAAAGATATATATTTATAAAAATATCAAATTTCATTATTGAATTAAATATTTTCAGTTGCATCTATTTCATAATTATTCCTTTAAAATGGATAATTTTCATGAATAAATATATTCTTATGTATATACCTTTTTAAGATAAAAAATCATACACGCCAAAAGCATTTATAATACTAAAATGTCAGTGGCAACGGTAAGCCTGTGCTTTCATCACTACGTACACATTTCCCAAATTGAATGATAGGCAGCTTTCTGGTTGGTCCTCATGTCTCGCTTCCCCTAGGTTCTATTCGACACCTCATTGGACTCATTGGCTTCTTTGTTTCCCCCAACATTACACATTCTTTTTCATACTGACTGGTGTGTCATGCCTACTGTGTGAACCAGAGTAGCTATCTACTTGTAGACGTATCTTTTCTATTCCAGAATGACTGTTCCCCAATGCAAAAAGCAAGGTCAATAAGGACATGGTTGGATGAGTTTGGTGCGGAAGAACTTGAAAAACCAGCACAGAGCCCTGATCTCAATATCATCGAACACCTTTGGGGTCAATTGGAACAGAGATTGGCCAAGTCTTCTAGTCCAACATCAGTACCTGACCGAAATATGCTCTGGATGAATGGTTAAAATTCCAACATAAACGCTTGTGGAAAGCCTTCCCAGAAGAGTGAAAGCTCTCATAGTTGCAAAGGGGTGTCCCAATACTTTTGCCCATATAGTGTGTATATATATATATATATATATATGATACTGAAATGGGAAGGGGACTACACAAAATACTACTAGAGGAACAAAAGGAGGATTATAAGAAGAGGGACATGCACACTGGATTATGAGTCAAGCTACCTGAAAAGAAGAAGTAATATTCCTATTTTTAATTCGTCAAGTGCAGATTGACACGATGAGATACAGATCTTAAAGAAAAGTCAGACAAATTAAATGCACCAATGGCCCTAATAAATTTGATTCGGAGGTGGAACAATATATAGTACGTTTTCTGGAACTCTAAGATTAAAGGACCATTTTAAAAAGCACACACCTAATAGTGGCTTTAGAAGAATCTGATGAAAAGGTTTGACCCCTCTTCCATACAGATGACCATTAGAGCTTTTTCTCATCCTTTTAAGAACCAAGCTAATCAAATACTGATTACGCCTCTTCAATTCTATGATTTGCTATGAAGAACACATTGATAAAGGGAATGCCAGACCAATTATTGATTGCCACACATATTGACAGAACATTCTTTCACACGGATGTGAAAATAAAACATACCTTATCTTGTGACCTAGCCATCCCAAATCAGTCTTTAATTAAGGGATGTTTGGACAGTGCTCTTGAAGAGTTAATTCTTCCAAAAGATATTTTTTTGTTAGTAACTAACATATATCCAGTATCTTCAACATTATTTCACATGATGAGGGTATTCAAGCCATGAGGCAAGTTCAGACAATTATTTTGCCCCCAACCATTGGTTTTCAAGTTTAACATAAAATTAATTCATGTTTGAAAAAGCCTTCTACAAACAAATTGTAGGTACTTTTATTGGAAAAGTAGTGGCCCTTGAGTATGCAAATGCATTTATGCACAAATATGAGGCTCTTTGTATCCTTACTAAGTATGCCGAACACTTAATGATGTATGATCATAGGAGACAACTTTATAGAATTGCCAATTGCAATGTAAATGATGAAAAAATACAAATTTTAAACATTGCAGTCTTGTGTAACTGTTCTGTCTTTGAATATACTTTGTACAGGAGACTCACTGATAGAAATACAATTTTACATTAGTTTTCAGCCCCTTCATGTAACTAAGTCTTTCACATACACATTTTTTACGGGTCATTTCTCACCATACAAACCTTTACTTAAGTATCACAGGAATAAGAATCTGTTGGTTTGTAAAACTTGATGCTGTTATCTGCTATCAAATAATCTTTTTTTTCACAATCTGGGATGCCAAAGATGTCTGGAATGCATCCATGTGAACCCTGGCCAAGTGTTTTACCATCCACATAAAGGCACTTAATATAGAATTAAACATTGAGTAACATGTACCACTGACCATGTAGTTTATAGCATCACATGTGGCTTGTCTAATATGGGCAAGACAAATCTGACAGAGAGAGAGAAAGAGTCAGCATTTAGGGATAAAAAAGAAAATCTAATACACCAGATGCCAAACCATGGGACATCAACTCTCAACTGTAGTGCAACTGATCATCTACCTCCACTCCTACGACATGAGGGAGACTGAAGGCACTTTTGCAAATAGAGACTTTTTTGGATTGTTTTGAATATGTCTCATTCAGCTTTTTATTGCCCCAACGATTATATGTTGTTGCTATGGTGTGCATTTTTATTATTATCATTCTTTCATTCTTACTTTCTTTCTTCTTTTCTCATTTTCTGGGAAATTAATCTTTTTTGAGTGTGCAACATTACTGATTACTCTTGTCACATTCTATCTTATATAATATTGTATAGAGCAAAACTGGCTTTTTTACTAAATGGTTGCATTGTTTTGCCACAGTTTAGAATAAAAAGTCAGCATTTAGTGTAATTTTTGTTAACATACATTTTTCAGTTGGGTGAGCATTGATGTTCATTTTCATAACATTGTTAACTTTCAATTCACTTACATTTTCTTCAGTATTTTTATATTGCCCCTTGGCATGGTATTGTTGGTGTTAATTTTTTGTTTCTGTTTTCACCAGAACAAATACCAACTATAGGGCAATTTTATGATTGCATCTGTTACCATTTTTTATCTGTTCCCTATTTTCTGATAATATGCACTCCCAGGGTTTCATTTTTTTCACAGAATGATCAACACTAGTGTGTAAACCTGCTTATATTTTGCTTATCCTGCTACTTACAAACATATCTTGTCCACAAGTGTGGAGTGAAATGTTAATTATGCTTCATGTGTAATAGACATTTATACTTCACATTAAAAATCCATCCTGTTTTTATATTATATACAGTATAAAAATGCTCCTGTTTTTATATTATTCCGTATATTTTTCATAATGCAAGCACAAATCTCATTAAGTGCATCATTTTTAATAACCACAGTAACCAAATACATTTGTGCACAAACTGCTCTTTGTTGGGAATTGAATATGCTATGTTTCTTTTTGAGCTTTTCAGTGATTGTGTATTACAGATAAATATTGTAATCCAAGACTTTCGTTACTCTTCGGACACATTTGTTTTTTAGTAATTAGGCTTTTTTTTTGTCATGTACCTTCAGTTGAGCCTCCAGGTATTACAGCCACCATAACTTAGCTGCTACACTGTGAGAACCATAGCACTAAGTGCAAAATATAAACTCAAAATACAGTATATAAACAGGCCAAATGGTTAGCGCAGCTGAGATCAAACAAAGACCAAGGTGAAACCCAGGAAGACAAGACCAGGCAAAGAAGAGTCGTCCTTAGAAGAAGAATTAAATTGTCTATTGGCACAAAATACATCTTGATGATGGCTGCACATGGAGCATGTCAGATGGATGCAAAAGGCATGCAAAAGTGGAATAAACTTCAAACTGTCAAGATAAAGCATCATACTTGACATTTCTAGATCCTGGTCTATAAGTTATCTGAAAATTAAATGATAAATAATAAGGACCATTTAATTTTGCAGGAACTCAGGCATTTAGCTCCTTATAAGTACTGGATATTTTTGTGATATGTACAGTATAATGTAGGGTATGTGTCTACTATTCAGGGTGTGCCTCCAGTCTTCAAAGGCCTATTGAATAGCTAGGAGGTCGTGTTTTCTTTATCTTAGAACTGTGTAAAAAAGTAGCAACAAGGACGGACATAGTTTTTCAGTGTCTCATTGGTATAGAATTTCCCTTGTCCTTTGGATAATTCTTGGAGTGAAATACTGGAAGAAAAAAAGACCACCACTATAGCTTTCGAGGAGCCTATACACTGATCAGCCATTACATTATAACCACCTGCTTAATATTGTATAGGTTCCCCTTTTGCCGTCAAAGACATGGAGTCCACTAGATCTCTGAAGGCAGCAGATCATTTAAGTCCTGTAAGTTGCGAGGTGGGGACTTTATGGATCGGACTTGTTTTCAACACATTCCACAAATTCTCGATTGGATTGAGGAGTTTGGATGCCAAGTCAACACCTTGTTCCTCTTACCATTCCTGAACCATGTTCGCTTGGTGACATGACGCATTATCCTGCTGAAAGAGGCTAATGCCATCATGGAATACCATGTCCATGAAACGGTTACATGGTCTGTAACAATGCTTAGGTAGGTGGTATGTGTCAAAATAACAGAAACATGGCAGGACCCACTTTCCAGCAGAACATTTCCCAAAGCATCACACTGGCTCCGTCGGCTGCCTCCTTCCCATAGTGTGTCTTGGTACTATGTGTTCTCCAGGTAAGTTGCACACACACCCGGCTATCTGCGTGATGTGAAAGTAAACATGATTAATCAGACCACCTTCTTCCATCCCTCCATTTCCAGTTCTATTGCTCACATGCCCATTGTAGGTACTTTGGGCAGTGGACAGGAGTCAGCATGGGCACTGCTCTGCGGCTCCGTACCCAACAAACTGCGATGCACTGTGTGTTCTGACACTTTTCTATAAGAACCAGCACTGACTTTTTTCAATAATTTGAGCTACATAAGCTTGTCTGCTGGATTTAATCACACGGGGCAGCATTCGCTCCCCATGTTCATGAACGAGTTCAGATCCTTGTAACAAATCAACTTTGAGGACGAAATGTTCACTTGCTGCCTCATATAAGCCACTCACTAATAGGTGCCCTGATAACAGCTTATCAGTGTTATTCACTTCACCTGTCAGTGGTCATAATGTTATGGCTGATCTATGCATATGTGACAGATTTACAGAATTACACTATGTATTTTATGGTTTTTCTGTTTCATGTTTATCCAAACATTTGAAATGACATCATCTATATACATTTAAGGTTAATATCACTTTGGAGAATATCACTAAGCACATGAATCACCAATTTTCTATTTATATTTTGAACATTGTTTTGATTATTATTTATTGTGATCCAAAAGAGTCACTGCATCTTTTTGGCTGACCTAATTTGCAAGAACTGAACTTTTGTAATAACAGAAATATTTCTCTATGCACCTGTGAGATTCTTTAATGATGTTTTTTTAATTACCTTTCGCTGCTATTCTCTCAATCAAAAAAGCCATTAAATTGTTTTTAATGCTATTGTGCTTTAAAACATTTCCACATATTTAAATTTGTCCTAAAATATAATTTCTCTGCAATCATAGAAAAAGCTAGAAACAGACTGAAGCATTTGTGTCTCTAAGGTGGGGATTTTTTCATTCCTAATTGCTATTAAAATGTGTAGTCTCTTGTTGCCAGTGATTTTCATGAGTGCATATTTAGTTTAAAGATTTTTATCATTAAAATCATCAAACCAAGACTACAGAAACAAGCCTTTTATATTGCAGAGGTTCCAGAAAGAAAGCCCTTTTAACATGAAAACTAAAATGAGTGCAATTCCTGGAAAGTATTTGTGAAATATGGGTTGACATGTAAACAAGCTATATTACTGTTGCAATGAACATTTTTATTCCTAATAATTTAAAAGATATTTGTTTTCATATTTGTGAAAATAGGTAGCAGGCCTGACTGCAAATCTCCCTAAAGCAAATAACTTCTAACAGCAGTCATAGATAATATGCATAATAATGCGGCTGTGCAGAACAAAATATAGCAGCGATACAACTGCTTTTTATGTTCAGCGGCAAGGATGACTTCAGAGACCCGCAAAAGCATTGGTGGACCAAGAGATGTGCCAGCACAAAGGGGGGGGGGTACCTGGACTGGCTATAGGACATACAAGTCAAAAAACCACTTGCATGCTACCATTTTTACATTATAAGAGGGATGATAAAGTTTGCACACAACTCTGCAATCCCAAGATTCAGCATTTTCTTACTTGAGATGAAAAAAAAATGAGAAGACTCAATGTGGCTAGCTTACTTATACGTATTATGTCAGGGTCCACAGGAATTTGGGTTGCTGTTTCCTTCTGCCTCTACTTAGCCATGTTATTCCTGTGTGCTCTTGACACACCTGTCCCTCGATCAAGCAATTAAGGCCCAATGTAAACTGGGTATTATCCTAACCTCAGTGCTAGAGCATTGTGTCCTGGCCTTTGCATTGTTTGGTTTCCTGCCCAAGCTGTGTGCCCTGCCTGTGGGCTCTCTGCCATGCTCCTGCCGTGTGCCCTGCCAGAGGACACCCAGCCGTGCTCCTGCCATAGGGCTTCCAGCTGTGCTCCTACTGCCAGTGCGCTTCCAGTTTCCTGCCTGTACTGAGCTTGTAACCACAAGTTTATTTGCTGCTAGTTCTCAGAACACCTATAGATGGCGCCCAAGAGAAAGACTAAGGCTAAAGTGGAACTGGATACATCATCAGCTTGCCTACGGCAGAGGCCTTCCTAAACAATTTTGGATCGGTACAAGGACACAGGAAGGTCGCAGGTGACCCCTTAAGTTATGGCAGTGATCACAAGGTTCTGGAAGCAGGCTAAATCTCCACCTATAGCGGCTTGGCTTAAAATACCTCAAGGGGTGAGGTGGTTAACTTACAGGGAATTCTTGTCGTCTCCATCAAGACGTACCTGATCTCTTTGACTTGTCACTATGGTCTCCAATTGCCTAAGGACAAGGATGTTTTTCCTTCCTCTTCTCTCACTAGAGGTAGTATTGAGTACATTGCAAACCCTTCTTTATTTTATATCATAATTATATATTTGTTTAAAGGTAAACAGCAACGACACACCATCCACCTATCATTTATCATTTTTCTGTTTCTTGGTTTTGATTTTACTTGGTTTAATGAGTATATGATATACAGTTTTAGAACATCGTAAAAACTTGAGACACAATTTATACTTGGTTACTATTGAAGTATAAACCTTACCAGTGCAGATTGAGAGTTTGTATATTGCTGTCCTATGAGAAAGACCACTGTTCCAATTATATTTCATACAATATTGTAACTCGGTGTGTTATTACTTTGTACAATAAAAGGAGAATTGATTAAAAACTGTTTCACTTAATAATTGCATTATTATTGCAGTGTTATTGGTTATTGCAGTATTATTGGTTATTATATCCTTTGACCTAGTTTAAGATTAATGACCATAAATGAAAGAAACCCCAATGATATTTAAGAAGGGAGAATATAAAATGCAGTATGACAAATTTACTTTTTTTTGGAACTCACAATAGATTTAATGCTTCCATGCGAATGTTTGCGCTTAGAGCTTGGAGCAATTATTTCTAGACAATTCTCTATCAAGTAAAAATGCAAATCTTACAATAGCTTATTTCTAGAATCATAAAAGAGTCAGTGGGGCGCTTGAATTTACTGAATGCTTTGCGGTCACTTTTACTATCATATGTATTTTCAGAAAAAATGTGGCCATAATTCCCAGACATTTATCGTATGCATATAAACACATCACTCAGATATATATATATTACATTATTTCTAAAACAAGGAAAAATACACTGACCATTTTTATGTACACTTGCAAAACATAAATTTAAGTGAATTATTAGATGCATTATGTAAACACAGGATGTCTTAATGGAATTAAATAACCGTGCATTAATAAGACATTTTCTCTGTGACATTTCCCAGAAATACTGCGTAACTTGAAAGATTAGCATAATCTTTTTTTTTTCAACATGATGCTTATGAAATAATTTCAGGGAAAAAAGCATGCTTTATATATTAATTATTGTTGCTTGCAGGTTTTTTCATATACCGGTAATTGCTTTAGTTATATACCTACTGTATAACATTTTGAATACTTTGAATATGTCAGTTATTTTTAATTAACTTCTTAATAATATGTGGAAAAAGGACATTTATATTTTCAGTGAATGTATACGATCTACAATCAACAGTAGACTATGATATTGTATGGCACCTTTTGGGGGAGATGTCACATCACCAAAGCTTACCGATCTATTCAATAGGTCAGAAGCCAGGAAACTTTGCAAACCAGTTTAGCCTTCATTGACTGTATGCATGGATTTAGCATCTCCAGGTTTTGTTATAAAAGCTGCCACAAGGGAAGAATTCTGTGCAAGTGAGTTAGGTGCACTATAGTTAGCCATACCCCATTATTATATGTACTACTACAATTTTTCTTTCTTACCCTCCCTCTCTTTTCTCTCCTCCTCCTTCATTCTTTCTATGCTCCCTCCCTGCCCCATTTTCCTGCCTCCCTTTTTTCTTCTCTCTCCTTGATATTTTTCTCTCTCTTTTTTTTCTTACCTCTTTCATTCATATATTTCAAGATCAGTCCAAAATTCTTCAAACATTCTGTGTGGAGATGGGAGGGTGGGATCATGTAACACAATGTTATGTGGTCCAGGAGACATGGTAAGGCTTTGGAGGTATGAAGGTGTAAGGTGTAATGACAGATTTAGTATAGCTTAATGTGTGTGTGTGAGAGTGAGTATGTATGTGTGCATGTGTCAAAGTGAGTGTGTGTATAAATGTGTGTGCTAGTACATATATTAGCTACCAAGAGGGGGATCAAGTGGCCACCGCTCTTTACCTGGCCCCAGGCAGAATGTGCCAGCCACCCCTTGATTCTTGTTCATAGAGAGGAAACCAGAAGCATGCAAAAAAAGGTGGCTGTGTGAGTCCCTTGAGCACATGTGAAGCACACATCTAGCATCCACCTAGAGCTGACCCACATTGCCAAGTATAGTGCTAGAGGAAAAAGTCCAACTTATAATACTATACTGATTGATTAATGAGCATAGTGATCATGAAATATATGTGTCATATGTGGACAATCAAAACATAACCTGTGTGGACCCATCAGTGCCAAAAAGTCAGTGTTCCAAGCTCTAATTCAGAGTGTCTCCTTAAACGTCCCATTACTTGGTTCTATTACATTTGGAATGTTACTTTTAATTAATCACCCACTATTGCATGTCATTTGCCAGAACTACCTCACTGTGATTAGAAACCAGTTATCCCCTCATCCACTGGGTATCCAGAACACCCATATCTGCATTTGACTTGGATACATTCAAGCCATCCTTACCAAAATGGTCACTTACCTTCTGTCTCATCTCCCTCTACCTACTAATAGACTTTAAGCTTGAAAAAGCAAGTCCCTTTTTACCATACCAGTATGTCTTTTGTTTGTTAATAGTAGGGCCATACCTTGCGTAGAACAGTCACCCCTGGCTCAGGAAGGCTCCGATCACGCTACATGACCCCTAAGAAGAAGTGCAGCAGCTTGCACAAATTAGATCCCATTTTCATTACTTTATTATTTGTTGATGTACATAGGACCATCATATTTTGCAGCAATGTAAGGTGGGTCCAAGTATCAATGATTACTCACTACCTTAATTATTGTTCTTACCTGGTATCTGGTGTCCTGTGTATTATCTGCACCTGTGTCTCTGCTATTTACCATGCAGGAGGTGCTCTCTAGTGGTGTATACTGTATAGCGGTGTATGGCAAAATGACAGCTGAGATCTGTACCTCTTCGTGAACATCTTTTCATTAGTTGTTCTTTCTAGCAGATGCACATGTGTGAAGCACCTGGATATGACATTGTACCCTGATGCTGTGCACTATACAGTGGCACAAAGGGGCAATTAATAGAGATTGCTGTGCATTATGAAGAGTAAATTCCATTAAGGTTCTCCTGCAAGAATCACTGAACTGACTCTGCATAATGCTTAGTTAAATCACCATTCACATATAAATTATGCATGTCTAGCTCAGCTAATCTCACAGGATAATCTTGCCAGGGTTGGCCCTTCATAATGCAATGTGAATCTGTCTCCACAAAATCCTACTTTAGTAAAAAAAAAACATTGACCGCGCAGCCCGTCAATGATTACTACTGGCACCTTAGCACACCGCCTGTAGTCTGGCAATCCGCGATGCATGGTCCGCAGCATAAGTCTCCCCATTGGCGGAGTGTCAAGCCTCCAGCACTCTCCACTTACTGGCAGGAGAGGTGCACAAGTGGGGCCTTATGCTCTCTGCTCCAGCAGCTCCTTGGTCAGTCGGCCCGCACGTCTCTTCAAGGGATATCACCTCTTTCCACTTAAGCAAAGATAATTAATGTGTTCCTTACACACGTGTGTCCTGCCTTTTTCTCCATGGTCAGTTGTAGAGCTAGCTTTCCCCCTTAGTGCCTTAGTGCCCTTTATTGCCTGACTTTGTTGATTCAACCTTTTGCCTGATCTACCGTTGTCAACCTAGCAGTCTGCCTTACACTTTTGCTTATTTGACCACATATTTTGGATTCCCCTTTGGTACCACAAACCCGGCCTCCTCACTCATTGGGCTCCTCCGTCTGACCTTGCAACACTATGGCTACAGCTTTTATTGTAGCATGGATCCTGATGAAATGAAGCAGTTCAAAATCCTGACATTTCTTCTTAATAATCTTGCAAAATGCTAATATAACTACTCTTAACAGCTAGAAATAATAAAAGTTACAGGCAGGGGGTGTTCCATAATATTATTTCATAAATAATCTGAACGCACATAAGTCATGGGTGAGATGTTTACTACCTTGATGTAAAGAGTTATCAAATTTCAGAAACATCTACCAGGATTTCAACAATCTCGAGGGGTATTTAACTCTCTACTGGGCTTTATTTCTGTTAGTGGTAAAGTGGACATGCATATGCAGCATTGCTTATCATCTTTAAAGTTTAGATAACATATTAATTTACTTTCAGAGCAAAAGACAAAAAATGTAATGCAATGGAAAATGATATAGTATAAACTATTAACAAGACTTGGTTCTTTTCAGCATCAGACTCTAAGCATATCCAGCTGGTGTATTGATGTCAGGCAAATATTACCTCTTGACAGATCTTGACTCATGGCCTAAAGAAAACTGCTGTTTAGTACAGACTGGAAAGCTAGGGATATAACTACCACTACTGCTTACAGTCTGACTCCTTTGAACGGTGTCGCTTTCCTGTTATCCGGGATCAAATCCAAAACCTAAGTAGTACAACAGCTGGTCTCAATTATCATAACTACAGTATGGCTAAATGCACAAATGGCCAGTCTTCCTTTGGCTCCATATCTAATGAATTAGTTATTTAATAATCTGACAGGGGGACAAGTGTTAAATTACTCCTTTTGTCCACAACCTTTCTTTGTTTTCTAAAATATCACGTCTAGGCAGTTTTTGGCAATTTAAAACGGGACAGCATGGCAAACTGCCTTCTGTAAGTTGTCTTCCAATAGACAACAGAAAAATTAAAATCCATATTTCTTAAAAACATTGCATCAATAAAAAAAAATATCACTGTATGAAAGAAATCTGCACTCTAGTCAAAAAACATTATACTTATTCATTGTTTTATATAAACCATCATAATCTAGAAACAAGTTCATTAAGAACATAAACATGCAGAAAACCACTACAGTCAAAACCAGAATGGGCAAAAGACAACTGGTATATAGCAGCATTGTACCAGGTCCGCAGGAAACATCTATACTAACACCTTTGTGACGAATGACATACCAGGTGCATCATGAATAGATGTTCCTAAAGGACCAACGAGGTGCCTGGTATGTCATTAATTAAAAACAGTCCTGCATCTCTGTGATGTTGGTGATTGTTGCTGACCGCTCCACTACAGTGGCTACACTAAATGAGAAAAAAGGAGGAAAATAAAGTCTGAAGAAAGGTGTGTAAAGAACAGAGGGGAGCCAAATATTAATAAAACATTTATATAAAACCAAATATCACATTACATTGTGGATACTTGAGTTGTCTCCTTAGCTGTCCCAGGAGTAGGTAATCAGTATGTATAGCGAATCTCACACAATGAAAAATATTCAGAGTTTCAGAGTTTCGGTGTATTCTGCTCTCTTCAGTGGAACTTCCGGGTTTGTGTGTGGCTCCTCTCCCTTTAGTGACGTGGATGCGTCACCTAAAATGTGTTTCTGTTATATGAGAATGTGGTTGTTTGTTCTAGTGAGATAGTGTCTAGCGATTATGTCTTTGAGGGGTTGTAAAAGCTTAGCATGTAAAATATCTGCATCTATTCTCATTGTGTTGTCCTGCAGTAGGTTGGCCAAATCTTTATCAATTATTTCAAGTCAATGTTTCCAAAATGATTATTTATCTATTAAATATATAATTTTACAGTACACAACATGTGTGTATATATATGTTTGATTGTGGGAAAACATTTTAAATAACACTGTACAAAACACCTTGGACCCACCAGATTTGTTGGTCTACATTAGCATCTATTATATTTTTCCTCAGAAAATTATAAATCATTCTCCTTATATCAACAGCAAGACCAGACAGAGGTTATGCTTAATCTATAGCAAACTAAGTGGTCTGACTCAATGCTCCTCTTGGATTGCTTTGTCCTCTACAAAAGGATATGGATCAAGGCAAGGAAAAAGAGGCCAGAAAAATATAAATGCCCTATACTTCCAACTTACTGATTAGTTTCAGAAAGCACATAAAAAATTCTGGGTGGGCCGGGCCATGAATGAAAAGAGATCCCAGGAGCGCCCTGTCAATGTTATTGTTGGTAACATTAACAAATACATTTATAATTGCTTCCATATGTAAAATATTTCAGATTTCATAGACTTGGTTTTTAGTAGACTAGTGGAATCAATGTTGCTTTGTATTCCGGTTACTTAGAAACACGCTTTAGTATTTAAAAAGAAGGAAGTGAAGAGTTCAAAGAAATATTGATTTCCCCGGGCTGCAAAACAATAGCTATTCATGACTTAATTTAATGGCCTTTAAACCACTTTAGTTCAAGAGCTTATACTTATACTTTAGCCGTACAATTTCTTGTTTATTTTCTGTTGGAAGGTTTGTGTTGGTAGAGTAGATGTTTGGAAACTATCATACCCCTTACTCTCAAATGTATTTCATTTTCATTTTAGCTCTAAGGCTGCATGAATGACTGTGTGAAGTTTTGTTTGGTTTACTTTAATACATGTATTACACTATATTTGGCTCTTTTCAGAATTGGCAGTCCAATACCAAATGGCATACAAGGCAAGGATGCCTTTTGACACCATCTTATTTTTAAGATAGATGCTTTTACACAATTACAGTACATTTACACAGTTTAATTTCTAAGAATCTAAAGACACTTGTTAAAAAGTTTTAACCTCTAGCCATTCTTCCCTCCAAGCTGTGTGTGTGCGTTCGCTGGAGGGGGTTGGGGAGGTCATGGACCTCCCTCTAACTGGTCCAAATCAAGGGGAGAGCCAGGTCTGTTCATTCATATGTCAGGCTCCCACAGCAGGACCAAGGCAAGAGAAAATGAGAAAGGGGATCAAAGAAAAAGAGATAATTACAGAGATAAAAAAAGAGATAAAGAGACATGGGAGAGGGATAAACCGAAATTCTAGGGATAGGGAAAAGTGTAAGGCAAAGAGAAAGAGGAGAAGAGATGAAGAGAAGGGGGATATGGAGGAGGAAATAAAGAGAACACAGAGAGATAAAAAGGGGGCGCAGTAAAGAGAAAATACATACTTTTGTAACATGAAAAATATTTGCACAGCATAAGGTTTCTGCGTACACCAACTACTAAAAATTAGAGAGGACATTGCCTCCAACTCATCAATTCCAGTGCACTCATAATTGGTGAATGTTGTAATTACAAGAGGTTGCAATTTATGTTGCATTAACAAATCAAGGTGACCTTGCATGATTGGAAATATGGATTTTATATGTGGGAAATAAAGAGCTGACAACTCTATATTTTATGTTTTGTATGCAGGTAAAGAAATTTACTTGCCTATGGTCACATTACATTTATCACACATTGTTAGGGAGATATATATATATATTATTTATTTATTTATTTTTTACCCATGTAAGTAACTGCCTGAAAAATATGATGGCGAACTGCAGCTGATTTCATAAAAAACATGGATTTTATGTCAATCTGCACGTGAATATGAACAACTGCAGGAAATCTCCACCGATAATTCATTTCTTTGCTTCAAACTGTGCTTTAAGGAAAGTCACACAAAAATAACATAGTGTAGAGTAGAAATGTTAAAAAAGAACTGCACACATAAGAAAAAAAGAAATCAAACAGGAAATGAATAGTTTAAGCGACTACCAAAAAAAATCAATTTTCTTTGTTCTATTCATTTTTTTGTATGTGGTTAAATAAACGTATATTAAATATATATTTTATGAACATATAATTGTGGCACAAAGGGTTCTCTCTGAAAAGAAAATGAATCATTTTGTTATGCTAGATCAAAGAGCTATTTGCACGTACACAGCCTTCCAAACATCCTGGCCAAACCATGGCATTGCAATTTGTGCTTCTGTAGAGAACACTCATATTAATTCTAATTCAGGTGCTTTGATGTTGCCTGAGCAAGGCAAGAGAGATGCTTTTGAAATGCCTGAAAGTCACATTCTGTCTCATGGAAATGTACTGATTATTTATATAAATAAATATATATATATTGTCTTGTATATACCGTCTTTATTCATAAATGTCAAATTTTCATTCATTTTCTAGAAACCATACAGGACGAATTGAAATGAAATGTATTTTGTTTTTATATCTAGCTGGTGCTACACAATCTTCTTTGTATCGTACAAAGCAAATGTTCATTGTGATATTATAATAATAGCTAAAGTAATTTGCAATAGTTAGTAATAAATAAATTCATTTAAAGTATAAATTATGCAGATGATTCCATCCTTTATTATGGTATTTATTTGAACTACCTTTCTTCAGACGGTTAGTACAGGTATGGTAAAAAAATATATACATATATATAACCATCATGACTCTTTAACATTTATTTACGTTTCGAAAGTAATGCTTTAGGAATATGTAAACGTCTAATAGGGATTATTGAATTAAAGTGAGATTTTCAAAGAGAATGGGAGTTTCAGTGTATGACTTATCTATGCATTTTGAAGAGTCAAGCCCAGTAAGCTTCTCCTGCATGAAGATAATATCTGGCCTTATATAATTCAAAGCTAATTCAGTGTGATTTCTCAAAAATTGCTTTACTCAGGGCCGTCTATATAACTGAATATGGGGCCTGGGGAAGGGTTTACCCTTCTGTGTGTGGAAGTGAAGTCATGTTACTGAAACGGCATCAGTCCTGGAGACTACCATTTTAGTGAATAACCCCCTATGGTTGAATTTCGAAAACAACCGAGGTAATAATTAAGTGATATTTGTAAATGAAATGGCAGATATTTAACATTATGACAGGTGAGGAAAGAATAGTTTACTTCCCTGATTTCCATTGTTTTACTTGATGCTTTTATATTATGGTTAGGGGAAGTTAAGTAAAGCAATTACAATTGTGTTTATTTTTGTGCCAGTAATACTGTATTTCATTTTTTCCTTTAATTATATGAATTACTCCAGTCTTATGCTTTATTCATGTAGATAGCATAGATTCAATAAAATTAATTTTATTTTTTATGAACAATTGCTTTCATCCAAGTAGGGACAATATTTTCAGTATTATGTATTTATTATGTTAATAGTATGCTTCAGAAACCTGCAGTTCTCTGAGTATGCTTTATGTCTGGTAAACCTTCTCCCTCTCGCCCATGTTCAGCCCAGACCCTCTTGCTCCTTACCATTCCCCCCCCCCACTACCTGTCCCTTTCAAGCTCTGCTCCTGTGTGTTGCCAGCTCCACCAATTTATCACAACCACTACCTCCTATTGAGTACAGGAGAGTGACAACCATACAAATTGTCCTCATATAGTCATTATATATTATTCAAATTTTGTTTAAGTTATTATTATTATCTTTACTGTTTACTATATTATATTTGTTCTTTCTTTTATTGTGCAAATGTGCAAAAACCAAAACAGCGACAGGACACATTATTGCGCTTCTCTACAACCGTTACCAACATAATACTACGAAACGTATTCATTATTATTTGTTATTAAATAAAAAAAAACAATTCCTTCTTTAAAAAAATGCCATTTATTCTAGCTAGCTATGAGTTCGCATGTGTATTGACAACCCCTCCCAACCACCTGCTCTGATATTGTTTTTCACCCATCCCAAGTCCAAAATTCACTTTCCCAATTACAGCTCATCTCATTTTTCTTAATGATGACATTTCCCACTTGAGCTAATACTGACAGGTTCCCTCCCATCCTGCTGTCAGATTATTTCCCTTACTGCTACTCACATCATGTCTATGTTACATCAGAGCTTTTTTGTCATTAATATTTACTGCTGTTATATCCTTTTGCAAAAGTTCCACTAGATGCTAAAAACCAACATCAGAGGCCACAAACAGCATATGTAATTTATCTCTGACTGGTATACATATGTTTTTAAAATGTTGTCGGTAATGCCTGTGTTGCACGGAAAAAATACTGTGAATCTACGTAATTATTTTTGCAAAGGAATATATTCTCTAATCAGGAACGTTTGAGCTTGTTGATGTTTATTACTAAAGAAAGTCGCCAGGAGGGTTGGATGTTTCCACTAGCTGATATCACAATGCATTATCCAGGGTGAAATCACTCTAGTGAGTTTCACCTGTGAGAAGGATTGGGTTGGCCCTGCATAATGCATGGGTTATGTGGGGGGCCTCCTTAAAACTGGTGTCACACATTTAGGTGACACATTATGAAGGGCCAGGTCAACCCTTCTTGCAAGAAATTCCCTTTGAGATTTGCCCTTGATAATGAATAGTAATACCAGCTCCACTAAGACACAAGCCATTAGGATTGGGCTTGTATCTCTAAATAAAAAATGATATATCATGCATGCACAAACCAATACTAACAAAAACAAGAAGAACTGAAGCCACAGAGAGTCGAGTGCCACTCCAATACTGTATTTATTTTCGACACATTTCAGACATCAGTGTTTAGTCATGAGCTTATGACCAAGTACTAATGTCTGAAAGCATTTTTTTCTTTGCTGCTGTGTTATAATTTATTCTATGTGCCAGTCAGGGTCCAGTCAGGCATATATGTTTCAAAAATGGATAAAATGCTCAAGAAAATGTCACTTTTGTATTATTCCAATCAATACCTGATGTTTTCTTTGCAGTTAATTCTGGGAGCTATTAAGAATTGCTATTATATATATTGTATTTCCCCATGTATAAGACACACCTTTTTTGGACAAATTTGGGGTCTAAAAATTGGGTACGTCTTATACAGTGGTAATAGAGGTTTTATTTTTTTTTTTTTCTTGAAAAGGGACAGGAAAGGGGACCTGCTGCTTACTTGTGTTTCCCAGCAGCGTCTCTTGATCCGTCGCGGCTGCACAGGAACCCAGTGGAGTCACGTGAATGCATATCGCATCACATGACTGCTCAGTTCCTTCCTGTTCCTGTTCGAACAACGAAGAGGGAAACAGCGGCCCCCTCAGAAGTCTGCGAGTGACACCAGAAGATCTGCAGTTCAGGTAAGGTGGGGGAGTAAATGTATATATGTATATGTATGTATGTATGTGTGTGTGTGTGTTAGCATGGATCCGTGTGTAGGGGGCACAGCCAGTACAATAACTTTATGTAATATTTGTTTTTTTTATTTCGGCCCCCAAAATTAAGGTGCATCTTACACATGGGAGCATCTTATACTTGGGGAAATACGGTACATATATATATATATATACATATATATGTAGTATTACGTTGCACAATGTTCTACGTATTTAGGCACCAATGGCACTAAAAGCTATTAATTTATAAATTATTCTTGACTGTGGCTGTAAGATCTTTTGTACTAAACAGTGGCATTATCAGACTCACCAATATTAATAAAATAATTTTGATCCATTCCGTATAAGTGAATTTAGGCATACAGTTACACAGCAGAGAACAATATTTTAATAGGGATATAGTAAGTGTTATATATACCTAAACCAAAATGTAAGGATACAAGCAAAAACCTAAAATTTTGGGGGCAGGTTTGAAAAACTGTATATACAGTCATGTGAAAAAGAAAGTATACCTTCTTTGACATAATAACAGTCATCTGTTCCTTATCAGGTCTAAAAATTGGGAAAATGCAACCCCAGATGAACAGCAACACATGACATATTACACCATGTCACAAGTTATTCAACCAAAATGGAGAAGCCATGTGTGAAAAACTAAGTACACCTTATGATTCAATACATTTGTAGAATCACCTTTAGCAGCAATTACTTGAAGTAATTGTTTTCCGTATTCTTTATGAATCATTGTGGAGGAATTTGGGCCCACTCTTCTTTACAAGGGTGCTTTAGTTCATTGAGGTTTGCGGGCATAAGTTTATGCACAACTTTCTTGCACAGCATTTCAATCGGTTTGAGGTTTGGACTTTCACTGGGCCATTGTAACACCTTGATTTTTTTTCTTTTTCAGACATTCTCTTGTAGATTTGCTTGTGTGCTTGGGATTAGTGTCCTGTTGCATGAGCCAATTTTGGTGAAGCTTTAGCTGTCGGACAGATGGCCTCACATTTGACTCCAGAATTCTTTGCTACACAGAGGTGTTCATGTCGACTAATTTAATGCA
The DNA here is from genome assembly GCA_009364415.1 of Spea multiplicata. Taxonomy (NCBI): domain Eukaryota; kingdom Metazoa; phylum Chordata; class Amphibia; order Anura; family Pelobatidae; genus Spea; species Spea multiplicata. Next base: position 59,675 of record VKOC01000767.1, read on the forward strand.
AGGTTCACAGGACCTGTGGCTGCAAAACAAGCCCAAATCATCACCAATTACTTCTCTGAGATCATTGTTGATGTCTTTTCTCCATGACATCGTATTAACACACACCTGAATGCTCTAGACCAACAAACTGCTAAAACGTCTGCTGATGATCAATTAATCAAGGACAGTTTCTAATTTTCTGTGGAAGCAGTAATGGTGTACTTTCACACATGGCTTCTCCATTTTGTCTTTATTTTTGTTGAATAAATTATGACACTGTGTAATATATCATGTGTTATTGTTTGTCTGAAGTTGTATTTATCTAATTTTCTGCTAAGAATATATGATTATTATTATGTCCTGAAATGTAAAACCTAGAATCCAAAGAGGGTGTACTTTCTTTCTCACTGTACATGGTTTATAAAACAAAAACAGAGTGCTGTGAAAAAAATGCTTACTTATTTTTCAATTATTAATGTAAATATAGTACAATTTTCTCTGACTATATTTTAACTTCAGTAAAAAGTGCTGTATGATGATGCTGTTCAAGTTGAGTTCAATAAAACCTTATTTCACGCATGGATGGGGCAAACCTTTCATATCATATCACATTCCAAATGCAATGTGTATGTCTGATTCACTTAAGATTGGTCACACAGTGAGGTCATCAATAAATCCATGTTTGCTTCCAAGTGTCATGTCCTTCATACATGAAGAATTTTCCTTGTACATATGACTTGAGAATGAAATCTGATAATAATAGATGACAAATTAATCATCAAGTTCTGATTTTACATTTGGCTATTTGATTGATTATTGATTTACGTATTCTACAGACCATATATGTGAATGATTTACGCGGGCATGAATTAATAAAAACAGAGTGCTCATCAATCCAGTTGCCTTTAACTCCTTATTGGGTTATAGATCAAATTTATGTTTTCAAGTAAAATACTCCTTTTTCCAATTACATAGATCAAATCAGGTTCCTGGCATTTTAATTTAGTTTGTGAAAGCAACCAACAGTTCTGCTTGATATATATATATATATATATATATATACTATATGACCAAAAGAGACCCCTTCTGGTTATTGAGTTTGGGTGTTCTTAGCCACATCCATGGTCTGCACAGCCTTTGGGATGAATTGGAAGGGCAGACCTTCTCATCCAAAATAAGTACCTGACCTCACAAATGCTTTTGGCTGAAAGGGCACAATTTCCCTCCAGACAAATTATGTCTTGTGGAAAGTCTTGACAGAAGAGTTTTCAGCCTTGTCCAATAAGCTCATATATGTGTTATGCTCGGGTCTGCACATAATTTTGATCATATAGTGTAGTTGAGGCAAGAAACCAACAAAAACACTTTATGACGATGAAACCTATGTACAAAATAAGTAGCAACAAGAAAATAATGTACCGCTTTAAACAAATCACGTTAGTTGCTGGCATGGCGCTGAATGTGACACATGGCTTGTGAAAAACATGTCTAATAGCAGCATGAGGGGTGAACCCTGCTCCCACTAAAACCATGCAGCCTATGTACTAGGAACAGTAACACTCAAAAAAGTAATACTTGCTTACAGATTTTAAAGATCCTTGTAGAAATAAGTGCATGTCACTATATGTGCATGTCAAATATATTCAAATACTACATTAAGGTTTCTTTCCAACATCTAGTGTGCCCACATGTAAGTATAGTAGTAGTGACACATTGACCTTGGGACTTGCCTTAGACCTGACCCATGGAATCACTTCCAGTTCCCCCTATGCTGAAGTCATTACTGCTGAGCACTGGGATATAATGTCATATTTATAGTTGCGCAGCACTTTTAACTACATGCTATGGAGGCTGTTCTCACTCGACACGGTCCTTCGTACTGTAAAGGGGCTGAAAGGGTACTGAAAAGTTCTGGAATCTCCCTGTTATCCAGGACAGAAAAGGTACAAAGTAACAAAAAAACAAACATTTCTTTAACTAGTAATCAAAATGCTTTGAATTTACTTTTTTTTCATAACTATTTCTCATTTAAAGCGTGACATTCCCTCATGTCATCATTTTTTACTTAATAGTCTTTTTGGACTGTGTAAAACTTGGCAATTAGGCCTCTCTGATATTAGATTTGTTTAGTAAGAAAAAACAGAACTGACCTTGCTATTTGAACACAATAGCCAAAACAATAGAACAAAGAAAACATCCTAGGGCCAGAATCCAAAGATTGCTTTCTTTGCAGACAACAGCATTTCAAGTGCAACAGCTGCTTGCATGTTTACCTAGGGAAGTATGCAGCGGGAGCAATAAATATTTTGTCACTTTTGAACCTTTAAATTCAGCAATTCTAAATACATAATTATGAATCTATATTATTATTATTTATTGTTTTATATAGCACCATCAAATTCCCTGGCGCTATACAATGGGTAGACAAGACATAACAATATGACGTACAGAAACAATGGGTGAGGAGGGCCCTGCTCAAAGGAGCTTACAATCTAGAGATATTTGTATATTTACAGAATGCACTTAAAAAACACATCAACTTTACGTTACAACACTTTTCTTGTAACCTTATTTTATAATATATATGTGAATGTGACTAAAAGCAAAAAAAAATGTATATTATATCCCAGATTTAACAGTAAGTGTCCATGCCCATGAGGTCAGTTATATCCCACTTTATTTGAACTAGCCAAAATAACTTTTTTGCTCCAAAACGAGAAACGTGATTTCTGGTACTTGCGTTTCACATAGTTGTGAGCAGCTGAAATCGTACCTGACGTTTTTATACAGCAAGGTCACATAATGGTAGACATTGGATACTAGGCGCCCATGCATTCAAATGTTCACCACAATCTGTTTAACCCTTACCGCACATTCTAAACTTCTAGACAAAGTAACACGCAGACTGGTTGAGAATGGACAAAGCCATAAACTAATTTTGTGTCATGAAAAGTCTCTAAAAAAACATATTACTTTAAACAAGTGTCCAGCATGTGTAACTTATGAGAAATTGTGTCCCCAGACTCATGTTGGTGTTCCAATGACCCATTCAATGTTTGGTGCAAATAAAGATTGCAGGGGTGGTGCTTTACTCATAACTTGAATATTATGAAATACTATTTGACATAGTACCCTAACCTATCTCAGTTCTGTTTGAGAACAATAATCACATTGTCAGACTTAGTGTTTCCCGAAAGTGACAATAAATTAGGAGAAATACCCAGACACAGTTACTCATATGCATATATAAAAAAATTATCCGACAATACAATGT